>JBBPCZ010032729.1:0-13735 GCA_037974445.1 Brycinus macrolepidotus
TATATATATATATGTGTGTGTATATATAAACATCCACAATTAGACATCTGTTCAAACACACCAGCCTCCCAGAAGAAGCGACCACACATCTCCTTCACCCCTTAAAACAAGCTTAAGCTTTTTGACTGACATTTCTCTGAGGTTCTGTTTGGTGCAGTGTCATTCGTCAGTCATGACCTCTGTCTGAGAAGTTTTGTTCCACAGCATCTAATCTTTAGATGTTGTCTGGCGGACTTCTGTCATGTTTTTTCCTGCACTGCTCTGAAGATGTGGAGTCCCTTTCGGGTGTTTGCCTTTTGCAGTTTGACACTGACTGAGGAAACGTCTGTGGCAGCATTATTTTCAGTTGAGGCTTTGCACTGAATTTGGTGGTTTAGTTTGTCCTGAATGTATGTTGGCAGAGGTTTCAGACGTTGTACAGATATTCTACAGATGTTCTTTCTGATGGTGGAACAGTTTACTACAAAGTAGGCGTGGGTGATATGGCTTTTTCATGATGCATGGAAGTGATGTAATTTTTCACCGTGAGAATATTACCACATTATCACCCCAGTGTAAAATGTTTGGAAATGGCTTTGAAACTGAGAAGCTGAGAGCTCTGTTCTTCTGAACACCTCAGTTGTTTAGACTAGACCAGACCAGACCAGACCCTGTTTTGTGACACTGACGTCAGA
Organism: Brycinus macrolepidotus; assembly: GCA_037974445.1. NCBI lineage: Eukaryota > Metazoa > Chordata > Actinopteri > Characiformes > Alestidae > Brycinus > Brycinus macrolepidotus. The sequence goes on from JBBPCZ010032729.1 coordinate 675, forward strand.
CTTCCATTTTTTTTAAAAAGTGTGCACAGTTTGTTGGTGATCTGTTCAGTAATCTGGCTTCCTTCTCTATACAAAATGACTTTATTTATCTGTATGGAAGTTCTTATTTTACAGGGCATCAAAAATGGCAAAACTGTCTTTAATTGAGGAAACGAAACACTAGACTCCAGTGGCAAGTGGAGATTAGTTGAGAAATAAGTTTCTATTACTGGTTACTTCTTCATATTGCTTTTTTAGAGGTTTCCTCGAAACAGTTCACTTCATTAGTCCTACCAGTCAAAAGTTTTACACCCCTCAGGTTTTTACCACTTGCACTAGTTCACGTTTTCATCACTTAATTGCTTGTTAAATATCTAACACTTGTCTTTTGATCCACATAATTGTAATTAGGTGACTTTTTGTAGGTCAGTAGTGATGAATAAAAAAATGACATTTTTCTGGCTAATTAAGGTCCTCAAATGATGAACATACTGTAAAGGATATCTAGTGTATTTTTAGTAAATGTTAAGTGAGTAACGTGCAAATGCAGAAAATCTCAGTGTGTGCAAAAACTTTCGACTGGTAGTGTAATGGATGCAAGTCTTGAGCTGCCTGCTTTGAGATTATCAACATTTCTGCAAGATTGATTCTAAAATAAAATCCCAGAGTTAAGTCTTTTATCTGATTGGAATCATTCCAGTTAAAGATTTTGGGTCTGGTGTTTATATGTCTGTGATCCAACAGGGGTTTTTGTTTATTTGGGACCCAGTAAGTTTCTTTTGTTTATGGAGTGTAAAGTGTCCATTTGTCACATGTGAACACACCACAGCATGCAGAGTGAACAGCACAGAATTCTTCTCTGTATTTAACCCATTCACCAAGTGAAGCAGTGGGCAGCCAAGAACACAGCGCCCGGGGGGCAGTGTGTGGGGACGGTACCTTGCTCAAGGTTACCTCAGTGGTGCCGCTAGCAGTCCTGGCATTCAAACCCACAACCTTCTGATCACAGGGCAACTCCCTAACCACTAGGCCACCAGCTTCCTCATATATGGGATGTGATCCAATAAGATCTTTTTTTTATATATAAGGGATGTGGTCCAATAAGGTCTTTTGTTTATATGGAATGTGATCCAGTTTACATGGATGTGATCCAGTAAGGTCTTTTGTTTATATGGGATGTGATTAGATCTGATACAGTCGGGTGTTTACATGCGCCGACACTTTTTATCTGAATTGCTGTCTGACGTGTGAACATCATGCCTTCGTCTCCTCGAGATCCCAGTTTGGTGTGTTTTAGTGGTTCAGCTCCTGTTACTTCGTCCATGTCGTAAAATGGAAAGTTTGGTGAGTTTGGATTCACTTTTGTTATTCCGGGGTTTTGTTATTTGTAGACTGTGGTCTTCAGAGCTTGATCAGAATTCGGTTGCGGAATCTCTTTTTATGGAATTCATGTTTCCATGTTTTATTACCAAAGATCATCACGAAAGCAGGAGAATAAATAAGAAATAAGTCATGAATCTAAAATTAATCACAGATTTTACGTTAACGCACTGAGAAAGTTGTTACTCCGTTGATTAAATCATCGGAGTTCAGATTTTCAGTGAGAACAATGAGGGGGGGGGGCTCAGAAACCTCTCGCCATAAACACCTGGAATTTTATTTATTTATTTTTAAAAGCATTCATGAGTTACAGATTTTTTTAAACCAATTTTGGTTTAATTAACAAGAATTATATAGCAGCCCTATTGTTTACAAACATCAACATTTTTTTTTTTTGTATTTATTAAGGTTTGAATTATATCTTTAAAACTTTTCATTTATAAGATATAAGCCAAATGTGTTGACCTTTATTACCGCGCCCCTTTGAGATCGATCAGGTCCATTCCATACACTTGAGTAATGAGAAGGATTACTATGTAATGTTTGGCTCTGCATGATTCGTTTTAGGGCAAAAAAAGAAAAGGATCCTCCACACACACCCATGCAGACGTTATTGATCACATTGATTAGATACACACTGATTAAGAAGTTTGAGTCTCGGACCCAGAGACCCTGTCTGTTTTTTCCCTTTGGTCTGGTTATCAGTGGCTGGTTTGCTGCTGCTCAGTCGTTTGTGTTGCAAGTGTGAAGTTCTCATGAGGAGCCGTGGAAACTCTCACACTGGTACTTTACTGAGAGTATCTTCTCTCAGTAAAATATAAATCACCACTCATTCCACTGCAGGATAATCTTTAACCCTTCTTTCACTTTAACAGAGTGTTTTGTAATTTTCAGTTGCACTGCAACACCGATTTGTTTGAAACGACCCTGTACACTCCTATCGGTCTGATAACTTTAATACCATTTTTGTCTCCGGAGCACCAACTCCAGTTTAACCAGCGGTTACAATCCTTTTATGGTAAAAGTGGTTATTAGCCCCCCTACAAATGCAAGACGTCAGTATGATTCAGCCGTGATTCAGTCTTTACACAGAGGCCTCTTATTGCTAGTTCTCTCTTTTTGGTCATCTCTTCTACTCCAACTCGCTCTCCTGGTCGAGGAGGACAAGTTCCCCTTCTTGCTTCCTCCCGAGGATTCAGCTTAAGGGAGTTTTTCTTGCCTGAACTGAATTGAACTGAACTTGCCCACAAGGCGGTGCCTGGTAACATTATGCACACAACATCGTTCATGTTGATGCAGTGTCTGTAATTTACCTCATAAACCATCGCTGTCTGTCAGTGAAGAAGAACAGTCATCAGGGTGTGGTCAGTTATGTGGGATGAGTGTGGAGTGTGGAGCAGATGAGCACTGTACCATTGAACTTTAGATGGTAACACAATAAAACGGCTTTGTAGCTCAGTTATATTTTAATCTGTTATATAAATCGTCTGACATGTTGTGCCGTCACACAATTATGGTTTTGCTGAATGGAATGGAGGGTCAGAATGTACCGAATGTATTGGACTGGAGTGGTGATTGGTGCAGGTGTTGGACAGGGGCACTTTATTCTGTGTATACAATTTTGTAAAGAAAATCTTTGAACTTTCTTATATTGTTGATACAATGCAAATATTCGGAATTCTGTCTTTGTGTCTTTGTGTGGATTTACTGGATCCAAACTTTTGTTCGGATGTGAAATGCAGATCTTGTTCTTTTGAATAATCCTTATCAATAACTGCTGTTTATGTTCTTAGGTAATTACTGCACAATGTGCTTCAAGTGCTATGAGGATAATGACTATGAGAGCCAGATGATGCAGTGTTCCACCTGCAACCACTGGGTCCACGCCAGATGTGAGGGGCTCACAGGTGAGTGTCTGTTATGCCACGACTCATTTCATAACTGAGGAACACGAGTGACACCGTGGCAATTTCTGCATGTTGAATTACGATCTTCCTTGAAAACAGTATTTTTTGGGGTTTTTTTAGGACCATATTCTCCTGCTGTCTGATTGGTCTGTTGACCTTTTGGTGTGATGTCATGCTTTATCTGTGAATAAATTTTAAGTGCATTTTGAACATAAATGCAACTTTTGTGTAAACTGCAGTTTGTGACTTACACACACACATATGTCTGTTATATGTAGTATATTTTGCCCTCCTCCACCTGTTTCCTTTTCAATTTTCCGACGCCCGCACTGCTGCTGTTCTTTTTAGTGATGAAATTGTTCCAATCCCACAGAACATGAAGCCATGCATCTGGATGTGAAATGATACTTCACACTTTCCCTTCATTCCTCTATCTAAAAAATAGATACTTTTGAGATATATTTTCTTGTACTAGAGTTGTACGATATGGGCAAAATATCACTATTGTGATTTTACTTCTACATATTGTGATTGTGATGCCTTTCAGTATATTAAAGGGCCCATATCATCACTTTTCTGAATTAAAAAGGCTTAAAGTCTGTAAATATTGTTTCAAATGGTGCATTTACTCCCCCCATCCCTACAGCCCATTTAAATATATCTCCTTATTCTGACTGCAGCAGTTTAGCCCCGCCCATTCATGCACCGATTTGCCAACACCTTTAATAATTAAAAATTAGACTTTTGTTGGATTACATGCAGGGTTCAGTTCAGCAGAACACCCAGTGACTCATCTGGAGCTGTGATTGGTCAGCTTGTCAGAAACACTGTGATTGGTTAGAGGCTCATTTGGATATTGCAGCCTTTTTTGATACCAGTATTGCAGAGAGTGATATTGTGATAACAGGTGATATATTGTGCAGCTCTAACTTGTATCCATCCAGTTCTCTACTTGGATCCGCTTCACCGTTTCTTTTTTCTCCTCCTGCAGATGATCTGTATGAGATTCTGTCCAGCCTGCCAGAGAGCGTGGTGTACTCATGCCAGCCATGTGTGCGGGCACAGCCTGGCGGAGGGCAGGAGGATGAACCTGCAAGCGGCTGGAGGGAGCTGCTGATGCTGGAGCTCAGGGCTGGAGTGGAGAAGGTGCTTGCCTGCCTCCTCAGCTCCACGCTCACTCAGCACCTGGTCACCTGCATGGAGGTGAGCCCAGACGACTCAGAGCTTTTTGCTCTTGTGTTTATGGTGGGAATCAGTTAGAGGTGGGCGATACATCGATTTTATCGATTAATTCGAATTTACAGTTCAGGACGGTGTGTTTTTATGAAAATCGATTTTATTACTTATTTTACTCGCGAGCGCCAAAAGTGGAACTAATGCGACGCACCATTCCACACGGGTAAATTAGCGCGGCACACCCAAACACTGTGGCAGATTCACAAACAACAGGCTTATCTTCCTGGCTAAAAATGTTTAAAAAACATTGTATGCACTACAGTTTCATGCCTATTACTTGTTTACATTTCCAGGAAAAAATGGAGACCACCTCATTTTTCTTAAAACTGGCAGTTTTTCAAAAGCTTTGTTTTGCACTATGTCAAGCCCAATGGCGTAAAGTATTTACTTAATACCAAGTTTACATGATAAAATTGTGTGGCTGTTTTTTTTAATTATTATTATTACTTATTACTTTTATTTATAAGTTTGATGGTGTGTTGCGTTGTTGCCAGTTTGAAAATAAGCTATAGAGAAAGCTTTCTAAAAGTTTTTACAAGTTTCTAAAAGTGTTTACAGTGGCATGGTCTGCCATCTCACTTACAAGCATCTTTTTTGGCTTGTCAGATTGCACTTTAACCTTAAAGTAAAAAAAACCGAATCAAGTTAAAACCTGTTTTGAACCATTTATTTGTCATCTGTAGTTTGATTTTGAGTAGGGGAGGGGAAAATCAATTAAAATCGGAAGACGGATTTATTGTAGTCTCGAGGAACAGTTCTCCAGGCATCCAGAGACACTCAGTTTTAGTCCGGGCCCCTGAACCTGACCGGTTTTAGAGGAATGATTTGTTAAGACACACAGTGACCTATGTATGAATCGTTCAAGCATAACGAAGACCATCTAACTTAAGTGAAGAAACAGGTGCAGATGACTTCAGATGGTTGGAACACCTTTATCTAGACACCTTGTATCTTTAGGCACTTTGCAGCCTGTCGCAGTAAAACATTTGTTCCTGTTTTTTTCATTTAATCTACACAATATGCCAAAGATAAGACAGTTTGACAGGAATCAAGTGGTATTTTTTCACCAACAAGGTAATTCAAGGCAAAATTGAAGGAAATGACTTTTGCACAGCACTGTAGCTGATGCAGCAGCTAGGTGGGGGCCTCTTTCCTGTTTGGCACCAGCAGTAGTAAAAATATAACAGCAGTATAGTGGGCGATGGACCAGCTGAAGTTCTTCCTCATCTAACCTTCACACCAGCTCATTACATTTACTTCTGTTTACATTTACTTCTGTTCTTTTTAAAGTGAAGAGATAAAATCTTGAAAGAACTTTTGCCTTAGTACCAAAATATTTAACATGGAATTTTATTAATATCAGTATTTATAGGCATCATTTGAGTAATTACATGAATTATAACAAGTATATTACCTTATTAGTAATGGGTACATCCCTAATGCTAACTGTTCTAATATGATATATTGATAAATATATAATCTTTAATTTAATTTCAAGAGAAAATAAATTAATGAAATCCACACTTTGTTCTTCATTCAGTCAGTGTCCAGAAAACTTAGTCTCTGTTTGTGTAGCAGAATGTTCTTGTCCAATGCAGTTTAGAACTGTTCCTGTCTTAGCTGGAGGAGAACCAGCGTCTCCTGAGGGCAGAGGAACGTTCACCCACTCAAACATTTCAGCTCTCAGAAACCAGAAAGGAAATTAAAGACAAAAAAGACATGGACAAAGACTACAGTGGTCTTTGGTGACCTATTAGCCCACCATTGGGCTTAAAACACGTTAGAACATGAATTGTTAAATAATAAAAAAGAAATGGTTAAATAATAATATTAATAAGAAGAAGAAGAAGAAGAAGAAAACGAAGAAGAAGAAAAGATACAGTCAAAGTAAAAAGTATGTGCACACCTTGTAATATTACATATTTATGTCCAATTCCCATATAAAACATGGTCATATCTTCATGTAAGTCACAATAATGTAGAAACACAGTCTCCTATAACTACAGATACACAGATCTTCAGAGACTTTTTGACCATATTGAATACATCATTCAAACTGTGAAACTGAAGGTTGGAAAAAGTAAGGGAACCCAGGGCTAATGACTTCTTAAAAAGCTCATTGCAGTCAGAATTAAGCACCCGTGGTGTCCATTTAATGAAATGAGTTCAGAGGTGTGGCCTAGAATTACTTTGATTGATAAACACTGAAAAGTTTGCGTTTGAGCCTTTGACAAGAAGCATATCCAGATGGGAATCATGCCTCGCATAAAAGAGCTGCCTGAAGAGCTGAGATCAATAATTGTTAATTTACATAAGGATGGAAAGGGTTACAAAGTCATCTCAAAGATCTTAGATAATCATCAGTCTACTGTAAGGCAAGTTGTCTGTAAATGGAGACAATTTGGTATTGTGGCTACTCTGCCTAGAAGTGGGCGCCCCGCCAATATGACCCCAAGAGCACAACGCAGAGTCGTTAATGAGGTCAAGAAGAACCCTAGAGTGAAAGCGAACAACTTGAAGAAGTCAACAGAACAGGCTAACATCTCTGTTCATGATTCATTAATACGCAAAACACTGAACAAGAAAGAAGTCCATATCAGGACACCAAGAAGGAAGCCACTGCTGTCAAAAAAGAAAACTGTTGCCTGAACTTTATGAACAAATTCTCCAGGATAATGTGAGGGTGTCTGTCCATCAACTGAAGCTCAGAAGAGGCTGTGTGATGCAAAAGGACAATGACCCCAAACATTGCAGCAAATCCGCAGCACAAAGATTTCAGAAGAGCAAAATCCGCTTTTTGGAGTGGCCCAGTCAGAGCCCAGATCTCAATCCTGTTGAGATGCTGTGGAATGACTTGAAAAGAGCCATACACAGAGGACAAACAAAGAATATGAAAGACAGAGGGCAGTTCTGCAGGGAATAATGGGCTTAGATTCCCCCCTTTCAAAATGTGCAGGTCTGATCTGCAGTTACAGGAAGCACCTGGTTGAAGTCATTGCTGCCAAAGGAGGGTCGACCAGTACTTTTCCCACTGTGAACGTTGAATGCGTTTGTGTTATAAAGACATGAAAGAATAGAATTCATTGTGTATATCACTACCTGTAACTTAGATGAAGATCAGTTTACTTTTTATGACCAGTTCATGCAGAACACCACAGGATTCCAAGGGGTTCACATAAAAAATTTTTTGGAAAAAAAACCCCATTTATATTACTACTACAGTCAAAGTAAAAATTAAGTTCTTACACCTTAACCTTAAAAGTCAAAACATTGAGGGTTCCTGTAGGACCTTAAAAAAGATACGTTTTTTGGTCCAATTCATATTAATTATAAAATTACAAAAGATTATAAAAATAATGCAGCAGTCCTTGCTCTGTGTGTGCGTGTGCGTGTGCGTGTGCGCGCGTGTGCGCGTGTGCGCGTGTATTTATATAAGTGTGTCATTTGTTGTATATTGTAATGTCTTCTCTTAGTGTGCCTCTTTGGATGACCCTGATGATGGAGACAATGAAGATGATGATCTGCCTGTTTGTGATTTTCGTGCTGTGGGCAAAAAGTTTGATAAAGGCCTTTATACGACGCTGGTTTGTATTTAGCACATTTCACTTCTTATAACTCCTTTTATAGTATCAGCTTAGTTTTTGATGGTCCCTGTTTAAGGTCCAGTGATAAATATCATTCATACAGAACCTCATGTGCGTTTTGTGCAGACATCTTTCCATGAGGACGTGGTTGGAGTGATTCGTAGAAAACTGGAGGAGGAGGAGGCACTGCCTGAAGACCGCAGGCCCACTGCTCTTGCTCGCTCTTACTATTTGAAGGTCAGATGTGCTTTAAAACCACAGCAGTTTTCCAAAGCCCTGCAGTTACCAGTTAAGAAAATTCCGTTAAGTCCAGCTGTTTAATGGACCTTAACAGTTATCAGTAATTCCCGAAAGACGTGATGAGTGGTTATTATTTAAACATTTATTGTAAGTTGTTTGGGTGAGACCTGCATCTTGAGGGTTTGACGTTTTACTTTGACGTTTCTGTGTGTATTAGTCCTGTGGATACGGCTGCCAGCTTTCTTTGTCATCATTTGGCAGAAATGCAGTGACCTTCAGGAAGTTACTTTTGAGATTAAATGGGTTTTTTCTTCCCAATAATTCTTTCCATCATCTGACCAGTTTTTTCTCCTTTTAACTTTTCCTTTCAGCTGATGGAGGAATTTTTCGTCTGGTTCAACAGCCAGGACCCTAAACTGTGGGATCCGCGTTCCAAACACCTCCCTCCGTGAGTTGATCTGATAAAACTTGTTTTAAAGCCTCTTCTTCCATCCCCAGACTGATGGAAATATGTCCAGAGCTTTGTGTCGTTTGAACCAGTTTACTCTAAAAGAGTAGTCCCTGCTCCTGGAGATCCACCTTCCTTTAGGGTAGGGCCTCCTGAAAACTACAGTTAGATGGTTGAAGTGGATTAGAGTTTGATGCCACATTTTGCAGTACATTAGATCTCCAGCATAGAGTTTGTTCAATGATATATATATATATATATATATATATATATATATTATTTATTTATTTATTTTATTTTTTTTTTGGAAAATGTCAAACATGTTTTGATTATTACCTGCACATTTCACATTACTGTGTTGATATCAGAAGTATCTATTTTAAAGCTAAATTATAGTACTATGCCAAAGTCTTGAGCCACCCACCATTTCCTTATATTTTGCTTTGAATCACCTTGTTGGTGCAAAAATACTATTTTATATCCGTCAAACTGTCTTATCTTTTGCATGTTGACTATATTAAGTGAAAGAAATGGGAACAAATGTTTTACTGCAATGGGCTACAAAGTGCCTAAAGATACAAGGTGCCTAGATAAAGGTGTTCCAGCCACTCAGCATTCAGCACCACCAGTATACTGATCACCGCCTGATCATCTGGAATCATCTGCACCTGTTTCTTCACTGGTTCAGGCCTTAAGTTAGATGTGCTTTGTTATGCTTGAATGATTCAGATGTAGGTCACCATGTGACTTAACAAACCAGAAACATTCCTCTGAAACTGGTCAGGTTCAGGGACTGGACATGAAAGTCCTCGGGAAGCCTGGAGAACTGTTCCTCAAGAGTACATTAAAAGTACTAGAAAGTCTGGATCTTTGGAAGTGAAATATGAAAACATGGGAGGGGCCTTAAGACTTTTGCTCAGTACTGTGCATTCAAACAGATGTAAGTCGAGATACTTAATAAATGCCAGTGAAAGAAGTTTATTTGAAGAAATATAAACGCTGCTGTGCTGTAAACTAACAAATTGCCACATTTATGATGTTTAATATTTCATGCATTCCCCCCTCCCATTTTGGTCCAGTGGAATGCTTTTACATGCTGTTCTGCCCCCCACCAATGAGCACGTTTACGCACAATGGAGGGAGCAAGATGAGAAGATTCACACTGTGAACAGAACCAGGCAAGCTGGAGAACACTCAGAGGTCACAGGGCAGGGCGGGTCAGATCGTTCTACCCTTTTGTCTCTCAAGTCTGTCAGCAGCCAGTACAGTGACCTGCTGAGCTTCAGACTGGGGCTGAAAGGTAACAGCACATTTCTGTTGTAACATCTCAGAAAATCTTTGCCGCCTCTGAAATGTATCACCTGTTCTGGTGAACCTTCATATTGACACACCATGATATTGCGTTGCAGTTGTAGCGATATATTTGATAGAAATTGAGCATTACATCTATGATTTATGTAATATTCCACTAACAAAAGCAGTATTCCTGTTGGCAAGCTTTTTAACACTGTTTACTTCTGGCACTAGAGTGCCATTTACTATGTGCTTCTGATTGTTTTTAAAATAATGCGAAATACGAAAAAACTGGATAAATAGTAGTTTTTTTTTTATGTTTACAAGAACATAACAGACGTGCATATTAAGACATTTGCAGTGTTCAGGAGGTCTTGGAAAATATTATGATGTTGAAATTCTCATTATATTCAGCATTAGCCTGAGGTGTGTATGTTTGATCATGTCTGTTTCTGCTTAAAACACACTAAAAAGAAGAGATCAGAACCGTTAAGAGTTATCTGTCTAAAATATAATTTTTTTTGTTTTGCTGACGTGTTACAGGAAAGAAGGGACGACCATACAAATCAGACCTGGACATCGGGTGGTCAAAAGAGGATGAGCGACAGTGTGTTTTGTGCCAGAAGTACGGTGATACAAAATCTAATGTAAGTGCAGTTATCACCATGGCAATAATCATTTAAAAAAAAAACATCCCAGCGTTTTTTCCATCCAGCTTTATTTGCGCTATATAAACATATTACATGACTTTCATGTACATCAATCAGTCTAGTCTCGAGTTACTAAACTGCTGTGGAAAAATCCACATTATCCTGTTCCTTTTCGATTTGCATTTTTGTCTCTTTAATTATTTATTTTCAACTCTTTATTTTTAATTATATAATTAACAATGATTATGAATGTTATTTAGATACTGATGTTCTTGTGCATCTGTACCTCCAAAGGATGCAGGACGTCTGCTGTATCTCGGCCAGAACGAGTGGGCTCATGTTAACTGCTCAATGTGGTCGGCAGAGGTGTTTGAGGAGGATAATGGCTGCCTGATAAATGTGCACAGTGCAGTGGCCAGAGGTCGTCTTATGGTAAGCTGGCATGACCTGATGCCTAAAACTAATCAAAAAGTTAAAAAGAACAAAAATAAATCTGATATTTAAAAATAAATGAACTGACACCCCACCAGGCACGTATACAACCCAGAACCTTCATATAAGCGGGAATGGTGTCAGTGGGATGGTAATGTGTGATTCACCAGTGTAGTAGTGTCTTCATAGCCGTTTCTCTCTCACTTGTATTTACAGCGCTGTGAACGGTGTAATAAAACTGGGGCCACGGTGGGTTGCTGCCTTACGTCATGCCAGAGCAACTATCACTTCATGTGCGCTCGCTCCCGCAACTGCGTCTTCCAGGACGACAAGAAGGTTTTCTGCTACAAACATCGGGATCTCATCAGTGGGCAGGTGCGGCTGCAGCGGCTGCGAGTGTTTTGATTTGTCATGCTTAAACCCTGTTGAACAACTGTGAATACGCTCTCCTTCTCGACCTTTCAGATTATTTCTGGACAGGGCTTTGAAGTTCTTCGGAGAGTCTATGTGGACTTTGAGGGAATCAGCCTTCGCAGGAAGTTTTTGACCGGATTAGAACCAGAATGCATAAATATGATGATTGGTAAGCATTGTGATAATTTAAGATTAGCTCAGTAATTTGACAGATTTGAATCTTTTCTTTTTTTTTTTTTTTTTTTTGTTTGATACCCTCATTTCAGTAATTTCTGTCCTGTTCCACACTTTAGGTTCTCTTCAGGTCAGCAAACTTGGCAAACTGAACGAACTGTCCGCCAGCCAGGGGAAGCTTTTCCCTGTGGGCTATGAGTGAGTAACACTGTTGGCTTTAAGGTGCTCTAATCTGTACTTGTTTGAATTGGCCAGTTTAGAAATTCTCAAGCTGTGATTAATCTCAATCTGTGCCCTCCTGGGCAGGTCATGTTGTATAAAGAGCTGGTATAAAAATGTTTCATTAATCTCCAAAAATATTTCCAGTAATGCTTACAGCTTTACTAATTCTTTTGTGGCTTCTGGCCTTCATGGTTTTTGTAATACTTGAGTGTGATGTGTCTGCATGTATTTGTGGAACATTGTTCAAAATAACCACACACTGTGGCCTTTGTGTATGGAAAAGCATAAAAATAACGTTATTGAAGTGTTCACTTTAATGTAGAGATGAATGTGCACTTGATTCTGAAAGTGGAGTTTGTCACCTGGTTGCCCAAAGCTGATTTTTTATGTTTTATAATATGTTATTAGATGCTCTCGTTGGTACTGGAGCACAGTAAACCCTCGTCGCCGCTGCAAGTATACCTGTCGGGTCATGGAGGTACGGTCACCTGTTCAGGAGAAGCCAGTAGAAGAATTGCCTGACCAGGGAGAGAATCGCACAATTGCCCACAGCCCGTGTCCCCAGTCAGGTAGGTACTGGTTAAAGTATTAAACTACATTTTTTTAATGTTGTGTTTTGATGTGATCTTATATTTTATACACACTCTCGTGCTTGTCATTAGAATCCGAAACTCCAGTGGGGGATGTGACTACAGTGAATCCCAGTACAGAATCCTCCTTTGCTAAGCCAGACCTCGGCACCCGACCCAAAATCTCTCTCTACCCACAGAACAGAAGGCCAGCTGGAGGACTGTCTAGACCCCTGCCATCTCCTGGTAACTTTTGTAGCCTGCGTTTACTTTTAGACTGATCATTGGAGTGTATTGATTTGGCTCTATATGCCAGTATACTTACTAAACATTTTATTTAAAGTGTTATTTGCCTTGGTTACTTGATTATGTGAGGTCACCTGAAAGTTGGGTGCTGTGCTAAACAAAATGTAGATGTAATAATTAGGGGTGGGACTCGATTAAAAAAATTAATCGAATTAATTAGAGGCTTTGTAATTAATTAATCTTGATTAATCGCATTTAATCGCACAAGAAAATTTGCCCCAAAGCGC
>JBBPCZ010032758.1:0-13734 GCA_037974445.1 Brycinus macrolepidotus
CCTTAGCCCGACTGATCCCTGTATATGTTAAGGTGAGGGCCTTAGCCCGACTGATCTCTGTATATGTTAAGGTGAGGGCCTTAGCCCGACTGATCTCTGTATATGTTAAGGTGAGTGCCTTAGCCCGACTGATCCCTGTATATGTTAAGGTGAGGGCCTTAGCCCGTCTGAACCTTGTATATGTTAAGGTGAGGGCCTGATCCTTGGCCGAATTCTGTGTATGTTTCTATAAAGACTGTTGCTGGTCTGAGGCGTGTCTTGTTTCCTCTTGCTGTACAAAGCAGTGCTCCATCTCTGTTTTTGCCATCTATTTCCCTGCTTTTTCTTGATAAAACCGGCTCTCCAAGCACACCCACAACCCACATGACAATGATGAGCAACTTCCACTGTTCTTTTGATGATGTAACTGTCCCAGGTGAAGTTACACTGACATTAGCTGTACAGGCCAATGCATACCATTGTGTTTCTCTTGCTAAAACATATGTAGCGCCCCCATGACCCGGTAATGGGCATACCATTCTGAGTTAACCTTTAAACTCGCTATGGGGCGCCCTGAGTTCCTATGACTAAGCGATAACACAATATATGTAGATATCTATGTGGGTTTATAGCGTATGCTCTAGTAACTTATACAGTCAAATGAACTAATGATATCCCCTAATGAAGCAGAATTTCCACTACAATGAGTAAAATGGAAAAAACAAAGAGTTTTTACTGTTCAACAGCTTTCTTTCCCTCACAGAAAAAACATAAAGTGACATAAGACACAATACATGGAATAATGCCCCTTTTTGTTCACTTCTTGAATGTCTGTGAAATGAAACTGTTTGACTTAGACCTCTAAGATTGCTCTAAAATCAAAATATTCTTCCCCCCCTTAAATAAAAAATCAGCTCCTGCACTTTTAACTGCAATTACATCCGCTATTAAACCTTTGAATGGACTAAACCCTCGCTCACTCGCGTATTTCACGCAGACTATCAGAAAGAGAACATAAACAGGCATCTGTAACAACAACCCTTTAATTCAACATGCTTCAAATCTCAGTTCACTTATTAGTTATAAATGAAAAGTCCTAAGTTCTAAGTCCTATGTCCTGTTGCCGGCAAAGTAAACTAAAATAATACTCAAACCCTCGTTGCAGGCCTGTTGACGGGGCTCGGATGAGAACGGAGAACCAGTGTAGGCTACCTGGGAATTCAGACGACTAGATGTTGCTCCAGATAAACGATGACTCACTGTCGTCTCGGCAACTTAGTCCAAAGTCCGTATTCTCGGAGGACACTGTTAATTGACTCTGTGCCCGAAGCACGTAGCTGAAATGGCGGCCAGGCGTCTTCAAGGCATCTCTCGTCGACTTAAACACAACGAACTCACCCTACACATTCACCAGTAAAGCATTATCAGTCCGACAAACTTATACCAGTTTAAACTCCACTTCTAAAGCCTAGAGGCGGATAACACCCGTGTAATTCTCACTTTCTCTATCGCAAGCTCAGACTAGCCATGTGCTCTCCACCATCCCCGCTCTCCTTCTCCTCAGTTCCAAGAGACCGCGCCCCCCGGTAATTCTCGTCCAATCATAATAAATCAAGTGTTACACATCCAATACATGTTCACTTACCTAGCAGTCTTTAGGTAAAACACCTTTCACTAGGTTTTCACCGATCCTGGTTTACAGGTCACCACACACTTTTAGCAAAAAATACATAAAATAAATATTTACATATTACAAAATTCAAATAAAATACAGGCCTTAAGAAAACAAATACTTTCTGGCATGGGAACTTTCAAAACATATTTTCCACCTTTTTTCTGTAATCTCACAATTCCAAACAATTCAAACAAAATGATAGGAATGTTTAGCACAGGGCTACACATATGACGCTTCTCAATACGGAGTACACCAAGTACTTTTTGGGAGTTCAGGCTTGGCATGTTAATCTTGAGAGACCACGGAGAAAATCCTAAAGAAAGCAATGGAACCAAACAAGGGCTCTCTTTTACACACAGCTATGTTTGCCTTTGCTTTGACTCTGACAGCAACAGTTAACACATCATCTCATTATCTCCCCAGTTGCTGCTCAGAACCTTCCTACCCTTCATATTATCAAAAGCACTCTCTTTAACACTCTCCTTTAACCTGCACAGCACAAGTATCAACAAATGATCATCTACACTATGCATCCAACACACTGTTTTGTTGATTTAATCTGACTGCAAACCGCACAGATAGCATTTCCCTGCTTTTGTCTACCACCCACATGTCCATTAAGTTCTGCAGGTATGAATTAAAAATGACTTGCTACAGGGAAACAGGTACAAAAAGAGGTACAAAATGTCTCTAAAATGCTGAAGGAGATTTTCTAACACAGATTTAGTCTAGTATTTATCTATCTGAAAGGAGTTTTAAGGGGGAATGCATTTAGCTCTACCTAAGCACTTTATAACGATCACAATGACCTAAAAAAATTCATGTCATCAGTAACATTATCAGTTGACATCAGATTCAAAATGATACGGCAAAAAGAACTAACATATGTTACAGTTGAGACACTGTGATTTCACTCTTAGGCTTCAAAATTCAAAATGCTGGTGCTCTGAGAATCATTTCAAAACTGCAGCTTTAAACAAATTCTCCCCATTTGATTGGGTAAGCTTGTGATGGCCAGTCACCCAAGACTGAAAGCCTGGATCAGATTTGTTCTGTGGTTTGTGAATCTCTTAGCTGTCATGGAGTCACTGTCCTGTGTAGTTTTCTATGGTGTTTCCTGCTCCTGACATCAGTGAGCCTGCTGCAAATGCCTAAATGTGCAAAAGCTGAAGAGAAGACACATGTGATATCTGGGGTCTTTTGATCAGAAAAAAGATCTGAGAAGCAGAGGACATTTCCTTTGTCTTTCCATCTGATCTCATTGTCTAGGAGAAACTGCAGCAATATGAAGTAGATCTTTTTTTTTATTATTATTGTTATTCTTCCTTGTCAGAATGTCTCAGGTGTTTTAATATTGCTAGCAAGCCAAGATAACCCATTCAACTAAATTTAACATAAGAGAAAATGCCAAACCCCTGACTGGTCTAATAGAGGGGATCCCATGCAGGTCCTGGAGCACCCCCTGCACTGAACATTTTAATGTTTTCCCTGCACCCAACAAACCTGATACAACTAATCAGTTAATTACCCTGCTGTTCTTGAGTTGAAGCGTGTGTGAACACTAACATGTGCAGGGCAGGGGGTCTTCCAGGACTGGTTTGGGAACCACTGCTCTACAGTAATTGCATTTTTGTATCTGTAATGAGTATCTAAGAGTGCTTATTTGATTATTATTATGTCATTTTCACATTTTATTCACAATAGAATTTAGATTTTCTATTGTTTTGTTGAAATCAGTAGTCCCTTGTGACAAAAAAAAGACTTTTTAGCGATATGATGCAAATGAACACATGAAACAATTAAATTGTAAAATTCTAAATATGGACAGAAATTGTTAGTGAATTACACTACTAGCTACTGTAGTTTGGCTACAACATTTTCTCCATTGTTCTTTGCATAAATATTGACATAATGCAACAGAAAGCATGGGTTGTTACCTCAGGCTAGACCAAAGCAAAAAATATCAGATCCCATAAGTCCCATAAGTCTTCAGTCTTCATAAGGTTAAGGAATGTTTCACGAATGTTTACTGTATCTATAGGGGAGGGTGATATTGCATAATGAAAACATTTACTCTGCCGTAACACTGTGACCTTTCACACAAATATAAAATGCAACTTTGAAATCAGTAGAACCCAAAAAATGTAGGTGTAATAGGCAGATACTTGATGGCATCAGTCTCGGACATGAAAAAGTGGTGCTGTCAGGTTTGATTGGCAGATAATTATGCTTTAACGTGATAAAATAGATTAAACAAAAGTAAAAATGTCAAGAAATGACAAAAAGTAAGATGTGTGAGAACCAGTTTTGTTTATCTCACATCACGCTGGTGTTATGAACACAGTTGCTATGAAAGAATGTGAGTTTTTTGAAGAAGGCATCTTTAGGGTACCAAAAGTGGTTCTTCTATGGCATCCTTCCAAAGAACATCTTCTGGCACCTTCATTTTCAAGAGTGGGTTACTCTGTGTGATGTGTATTACTCTCAACTGGGTCACAAGATTCTGCACACTGTGGAAAGCTAATTGAAAGGACTGTATCTTGGTCTTTGATCACTGTGTGCCTTCAAGTCATCAATATTGTAGGAACAGCATAGTGGACGCCTCTAATCCCCCTGTAGACAGCATCTTTATTAAAACTTAGATAACATCTCAGTGGGTTTGTGAATGCAGTCTAGATTTAGAGCAAACCTTTAATGACAAAGGTTTAATTTCAAACGTTCCACTGTTCCCATTCCTCCCCAAATCCATTCATTTCAACAGGGCTTCTCCATGCTTGAGGAGCGTCTTTTACGTTTGGTTTAATAGGGCCTGTTTTCCAAAGTATGACCAGTTTTTGCTCTGTGTAAGAAAATAAAGGGTGTATGTCAATGAGCTTCTACAGAAAGGTGATGAGACGCACAGGGCATGAAGTAGATAGCAGGCAATTGGCCTCTCTCCTCTCTCTCTCTCTTTGTCTTCCCTACATCCCTGTACCCTCTTGACTGTTTTCAAGGGTCCTGGAAGATTCTGTCCATAATAGCATCATCAGCAGGGAATGTGTATGTGTTTGTGTGTGTGTGTGTGTGTGTGTGTGTGTGTGTGTTCATCAATGGGCCCAGGCTTTTTCAAGGATATAAAGGTATGAGATGAAACGCTCGGATCAGAGTGCTTCAGGCCTAAATTGTATTGAAGTATACTGCTGCAGTGGGTAATGGATATTTACCTTTACCGAATGTAACACAATATGGGGTCCAGTGTGCATCACACACCATGACCTTCAGATGACCTTTTGTACTGTATACAGGCATTATGGTAAACACGCATAGGAGGTTATTCCTAAATGCATTAGGGAATCAGGTGAGAATGTTCATTGTTCATTCACTGCTCATCCACAGTATCTGGTTTATGTTTTGATGGCACATCAGAAGGACCGCATTCGTGCAATTATGTCTGCATAGAGACAAATGAACATAATAATTCTGAGAAACTTTCACACTGCAAAAAACAAAAAATTGAAAATAAAATGTAAAATCTTATTTTAAGCAAAAAATCATCCAGTGGGATAAGCAACAAAGAGGATTTCTTGAAATAAGCAGAATACGCAAAACTAAGCAAAACTTTCTAGATACGCTAAAAAACAATCTTAGCCACAAAATTTTAATTAATAAATCTTGTTTCTTTCTCTACCTTTTCTTACTAAGGTAATCTTGCGCTTACCACATTTTGGAAGAATTGTTTTGCTTAAGTTAAGCATCTAATTTTTATGTTTTTATGTTATGTTGAGTTGCTACAGCTTTGTTTTTTGCAGAGTTGAAAATGATATCTGCAAGTCATCTTAAATCTTGTCGGTGTGTGTATTTTTTTTGTGTGATTAAGATATGTTGTAAAAATACCATTATTAATTTTGTAACTTTTTTCAACATTTATTCCACTGTCCTAGATGTTTTTTTATTGTCTCAAGTTAGTATAACTAATATTCCTTATTTTGTGATTGTTTTGAGAATATTCCAAAATTAGGTAGCATATTTCAAGATGTTTTACTTGATTCAATAACTAGTAGAGAAATTGTTAGTATTAATGGATAATGAATAATGGACAATAATGGAAAAATGTGCACCCAACAATCTGAACAACCTGGACTACACTAACCTTAGGTAGGGTAAAACATTGGTAAGATCTAAGTGGGACCCTGACAATATCAAATGTTGGTGTGAAGCTGAGCCGGTCTAATGTAACATTTCTCCCATTCTCTGGTCTCCTCTTGTAGTACACACAGCCAAGGTAAGGTGCCCCACCGACCAGAACTCTAAATCAGACCGTGTGGACACCTCCCCATATTCCCGAGGCTCCTCTCTTAACGTTAGGCTTTAAATTATCTGCCAGAGTTTCACCCTGTAATCCTCTGTGCATTATCTCTGAGCCTGACTGAGTACTGGACACATTCCTGCTGCCCCTCACTGGGTCCCTCAAGCAACATTTCACACCTCTCTTGCTCTCTTCCAGTCCATCTGTACACTGTAGCAGAGATAAAACACACTGATAAAGGAATACTCTTGCACTTTTCAACCTCATGTCTATCCACCACATCTGTGGCATGCACACTCCCCCTCAAAAAAGATAAGCTGTTACTGGGGTATGGGTACAGTTTGTTTTTTTACGTGTGTGCAGTTGATAATTATGAACCGCAATCTCAATGCTTGCCCCTGTAGGAATGTCCAAATAATATAGAAACCTGTGGGCAGGAGTTTTACTGATAAATGTTTATGCAGTTTTTGTAGAACAGCTTCATGAATTCTTCAAAGTTACTTCAAAAGTATATAATGTTGTAAATCTGTTGCAAATTCTTTTTTTCAGGATTCATTTTCCACCACATTCACTTGAACTTCTGGTGATTCACAACCAGCATAGTGGATGGAGGCTCCTGTCTAACCATGCATGGATACAAGTGTCCAGGTCATTTTATAGACAACATAATTACCCCAGTTTAGTTTGATTTACTGCAGTGCAGTGGGTGAAGTGCTGAATATTAATCTTTGCATTTTCCCATTGGTGGTGTTATTTAAACGTGGCGTTGATTTTTTTTATTTTGCTATTCCAACGCATCATACTACAAACTCAGCATTGTGATATATTGTGTACACATGGAATGAGATGTATGCCATATTACTCATTCACATGTTCAAAAGTTCTATAAAGCTTCATTAAAAGCTTAAGTATCGGTCAAGTATGGGCCAAAATCATTGGACTGGATATTGGAAAGAAGCCTAAACTGTCATGTAAATGCTTCACTAAACTTTGAGCAACATAGATGAGGACATTCCTATGTAGGAATTAAAAGTCATGGCCCTGCACCCAAGTAATGTATAATATGTCTAAGAGGTATTGGTGTTTCAGCCATGTGTGCAGAACTCGATAACTTGACCTGAAGTTTTACAACTTACATAATGCACTGCAGAAGAAGTAGGGAGCCATTTTGGTTTCAAAATGCATGCCGACAAATGTATTATCAACAATTTGGTTGTAGAAGAGAGAGAGGGAGACAGTATTTTATTAGTATTAGCCTCGGCAGATACTCGAGGTTGTGGTATCATTGGTATCGAATATGAAAAAATGGCATCGCGCCACCCCTATTTTCAAATTCGCATTATGTAGTCACATACTGGAATTCCCAGTGGCTTGTTATACAAAATTGAGTTTTGGTGTCAACAGGGTTTGTGTCCCTGTTTGAGTAGAGACACATTAACATGATTATCTGTGGAAGTGGGTGGTGTAATTATTGAGGCACAGAGGCAGAGACAGGCGCGAGTTTTTATTTTAGTCCATGTTGTCTGTGTGAAGGTGGTGACTGAATATAGAAAGATCCAAGGGAAAAAAAAGATGACCAAACAACCAAAAGAAAAAAAAAAACCTAAACACTTGTAAAAGGAAAACGAATAACGAGAATAAACCAAAAATCTAATTACAGAAGAGCCAGGGGCAAACTAGAGAACCAGAGTCCTGAGGAAATCTTCAGGACCTTAAAACACAAAGGAGACACACACAGTGAGCAGCAAAGACACGAGCAAAACAAAGGGAATTTATACCACAAGGAAACAGGGAACAGCTGGAATGAATGACACACTGGAGGACAAACAAAGTGACACCAGGTGAGGGGTGTGATAAAAGGACAGAGCAGATGAGGAGCGAGGGAATCAAAGAAAGGACACATGGCAGGGAACTAATCTTTAGAATGACCAGAGAGTGGATACAAAGGAGGACCTTGGGCAGAGGAGGGAAATAAACTCGAGCGCATGGTACAGTAACAAATACGGAAAGACATAAGGTAAGGTAAGGATGGCAAGAATGTTGCAAACATAACCGTGGCAGATGGAAAACTCTGGAGTAAGGTGCTGTGTGAGACCACTGTACTTATTTACAGAAGAACTTTTCAAACTTTTTTTTTTGGTAGGGAGCCCTTCCAGTGAGAAAAAATTGAGGGACCCCCACCCTCCACATTTTCACATTCATAGCTTGTCAAATTATTGTGGTAGTTATCTACTTTGAATAAGCAGACGGTTTAGTATTCAAGTTAAGGGTAGGGGATTATGGGGATATTTTATTGTTATTGTGTTCAAATATGTCACATTACACTTTTCTGTGCATGATGTACATACTGGAATTACTTAAAATGTGTTGGCCAACTGCAATTTTCATTATAAACACAGCATAATTAGTCATCATCATTGTACTCACTTTACAGTTTTTGAACCTATTTTTGAAATATGGGTGATATTTAAATATGGCTGGAAGGTATTTTTAATGGTTGGAAGTTTTTTCTGTCTATCGAACCTCAAAAGGTGGTAGGTAACAAAAATTCAGAAAAAAATTATTCTGTGATGCTTACCATGTGTCATAACGAAGCCTCAATAATTGTGCTGCTATATTTTTGCCACATCACCCACCCCTAATTCGAGTGTAGCTTTACATCAAGGACCCCTTAAGGACCCTCCACTTTGGGTTTACAAGACAGTAGTTGTAAAGGTGTGTGAATATTTGAGGTCAGAATAAGCACAGAGTATGTTTTCCAATGTATACAAAGCAATAGGATTTCTCTGTCTGTGGTACTGGTTTCACAGCATTGATGTGTACCACTGTATTCAGTGGGACTGGCCCAGGCCTGCATAACACTCTCGCCCCCTCAGGCGAACAACATAAGAGGATTCCAAAAGTAATTACTGGTACAGTACATAATATGGCACATTCATGTCTTCAGAGGGCTAAATAGAGCATGCTTTTGTAGCAATATCCACATTCTAACTTCAAAACAGACAGGCCTGATGTACAAATGCTAATTACAATCCATTTATTATGACTTAGGCAGTTCTTCGTCTCTGGTGAAGCAGGACTGAAATAGTGGGATTCATTACAAAAATGATAAATTGCTAATACCAGAAAACTAGCATGAACAGAGGGTTCCTCAGGGTTTTCATATAAGCGGGTTTTTCCAGCCTCCTTTTTAATTTCCTTTTGGACGGCTATCTGTTTCATTCACACTCTTTTATTTTATTCCTATCTGAGATTTTACGGAAAGTTTTAATAAAAAAAGGTGTTTTGCTCTGTCTCTGTCTGTCATTTGACACACCAACAGTGCATCTGTCCAAAGATAAAAGCTTACACAGCAATGAAAGTACTGAAAGTAGATTCTCATGGCCGTGCTAGAACACCACTTACTCCTTGGTCATGCTCAAAATCAAGGCCCTCTGCACCACTTTGCTGAAGACTGCTTTAATTTTGCACTCAAGAGTTTTTTTTGTGCGTGTGGTGAACTTTAAATGTCTCACTATAAATGGCATATCGTGTTCTAAATAACAAAGGAGAAAGAACGCAATCATTCAGGCAGTTTTGGCGCACTAAGCAACCTGTCTCTCCTCATAAAACTTATTTAAAGAGTTTTCAAATTACAAAAACAATATAAACGTAGTGAAGTAAAGTGATCTCATATCAAAGCAATAATTCTCTTTTTCTCTCTGATGAGGTTACTTGTCTTAAAAAACACCGTGAGCATAAGACATTTTTGTAACATCCCGTCTTTTTGGCACCTTCCGGTCACGCCCTGACTTTGTTTTCCCTGTGCCATGTGGCTTTTGTTTTGTTTTGAATCCTAACTCTGCCGTGGTCCTACCCCCCTGATTAGTGTTCTCACCTGTCCATTTGTAGCCCTGCCTTTCCCAGCTGCTCTCTGTTTTGTCTATATATAAGTATCCCTGTCTTTGAGTCCACATTTGTCAGTCAACCCTGACACTCTGATGAGTAAATTAGCCAGCAAGTAGATGTGATCTGAGCCACCCTGAGGGGAGTGGAGCCAGCCTCACTCCCAGGTAAACATCTGTGGGGCTTGGATGAAGGCCAGGAGGTGATGGAGGGGTGTGAGCAGTGTGGTGGGGCCAAGAAGGCCGAGAGCTGGTCTAGGTCTTGCAATGGTTTGCATCCTGAAGGGCACTGATGAGATGGCCTCTGAGCTCCCAACCCCTGGTCCAGTCTTGGTTACCAAGCAACCTCCCACCGCACCATCCAGCGTCCCCATCCATCATTTTCAATATTTTCTCACTAGTTTTTAGATGTTTAGGATGATGTGAGAAACCACATATTTTAAGAAATTGTGCTTTCTTCAATAGCAGTTACTTAGTATATTTACATAAATATTCTTTATGTTTCTTGAAGTTTTTGTAAATGGCTTTTTGTAGCACAGAATGTTCTACAGGTTCGTGTAAGAAAGGTCCAATCAGGATGTATTGTAGGTAAAAGAAGTTAGAAGAGCTAGCAGAGTTTGAAGGACAGGAGCAGTGAAAGGGTTCAGTCAATAACAAAATGGTCTCAAAAGTATTTCAAAAAGTCAGAGTTTTTGTTTTGCCAGCATGTGAGAGGCTGACTTTTGGCTTTGCTTTCATGAAGCATGCGAAGAGCAGTTTATGTACTGTCTGACTACAAAATGGAGGTGGAAAATGCACTCTTTACATGGACTGCACAAAGTGACTTCTTAAGGGGTGTTTTGTAGTGTTTTTATACCTTTATTCACATTTTAAGCTATAGTACTCACTACCAGAAGGATAAAGTAACAATAAAATCCAAATAGACAGACAAAAGATAAAAGACTCCACTACAAAGTGAAAAATCCCCTTAATCACGTTGTTTGTTCATGGACAATCCACCATCAAAAGCAACATGTGGTCTGGGGGATAAAAAAAAGAAGCTTTGTTAGCTTACTATGAATCATTATCTCTTTCTTTCTCATTCAAACATATTTAACTCCATTTTGGGGCCGTCTAGAGGAGTTAAGTCTTGTGCCGTCATCTTGGATTTGACTCTTGGTGACTGTATGGATAGTGTTTCTCCAGCCCATCCAACATCAGTACCAAAGCTCAAAGACATCAATATTTTTTTCTGTCCTGCTCATTTATTGTTCACATTCAAAAAGAACCACAGAAAAGACCATAGCTCAGTAACTGATCCAAACAAGCAAAAGCTGTCCACTACTTCTATTTCACCATCAATGGTAAATGTAGTGGTCTTTCCTGCTGCCATTACCTTTGTTTGTTTCATGTTCAGCTCCTCACTCTATGTTTTAACTTTCCTTACAAGAGTCATCGGTTCAGTTTCTGCGATGAATGCTGTCATCTGCATATTGAAGCTTACTGTTGTTTCTTTTAGTCCTGATGAGAAGGTATTGTCAGTAGCACTCTACTTTCAGGGTTTCTCTTTTTTGTACAATCTGAAAGTCAAGAGAAATGTACAATGGTAATTAAAGGACCGAATATGACATTCATTCATTTTCTGTAACCGCATAATCCTTACTAGCTTCATGGGTACCTAGAGCCTATCCTGGGTACTAACCCTGGGTGGGGTGCCAGCCCACCGCAGCGTGCACACACACACCATTCACTCACACACTCACACCTACGGTCAATGTAGAATCCCCAGTTCACCTGACGCGCATGTCTTTGGACTGTGGGAGAAACCGGAGACCCCGGAGGAAACCCACGCCACCACGAAGAGAACATGCAAACTCCACACACACAAGACCAGGACCCAGATTCAAACCCCCAACCCCGGAGGTGTGAGACAACAGTGCTACCCACTGCACCACTGCAGGGCCCAATATGACAGTCAAGTAAATTGAATTCCAAATTAATTTACTCAACCTGGGATGATGATTTAAACTTGATAATCCTGTCAGTGATTTTTAATTACACACTAGAAAGTGCCTTAACATAATTATTCAGTTAGGACACATTAAACATTTATTCAGTTGGCTTCTTGTCATTATACAGTCGCATGCAAAATTTGAAAAACCCCTGTGCACAAAAATCTCTCTCTCTCTCTCTCCCTTTCTCTCATATATATATATATATATATATAGTGTGTGTGAGTGTGTGTGTGTGCAATCTGTCCTTAGTTTTGTAAATCTCTGAATGCAAGTGTTGTCCCTCTAGTGACATTTTAGAAAATAAGTGATTCTCTCAGTGAAGGTCAAAATATGCAGCGGAGTGGGTGGAGCTAAAGGTCAGAAACATGCCATGATTAATACAGTTGTTGCCCATATTAATAAATTTCACCAATAAACCATAACTTGTGCATAGTGAATACAAATGCATGTGGATATTCAGGATTTTCTGTCCTGAGGTCTTGGTGTCATGAACTTGTCATGTGTTATTGCAGTTATTCTTCTACTGTATTTAATTGGCTTGGGCCATATACACAATTTTTTTATGTATAAATAACATTAGTTTTCTCTTAATGTACAAACCTTTAGCTTTATGTTGGTGTAATATACACCATCATTAGGGGTATGAAATATCAACTACCTTTTCTGCTCACTCCTCCAGGGCTTCAAGCTCCAGTTAAGATTATTTGAGTGTTTATTCTTGTTTGGGGTTTTTTGTGTGTCATAGATATGATATTTTTAATGTTTCATGACACTGATCAGTTTAGCTCTTACTTAGATCTTAGAAGTCACTTTAACTGGATGAGGAAAAGGTCTTTGTAAGTTGACTCCATGTATTTTCTTCTAACTATACCTATCTTTCCATGAGAGAAATTCACTGAGCTTGTGCATAGTCTGAACATTCTGAAGAGCGTAGGGGGATGGAAATTGTACATGACCACTCTGTTGTATCTCTTTTCCTGATTATCTCTCACTTTCTTTAGAAGCTGTTAGACAAACACCCTTTTACCAAACAGTCTGGGGGATTTCAGTGGTCTCAGATAATGCAAGTTTCTAGGCTGTGCTTTGTTATTTATACTGTGTAAATGCCTGTCATAGACCGGAGTCACAAGGCTGGGCACTTTGTGTCCAAGTTTGTGTTGCACAAAATGGAAATTTACAATAATGATGAGAACATTTATACTATTTACACCTTGAATGCAGAAATAACATTGTGACGGTACAAAAATTACAATTACAATTATGGCATTTGGCAGACACTCTTATCCAGAGCGACATACATCAGTGCTTAAGTAGTCCACATCTGTTCTTCATACCTGCGAAGCTAGACTCAAATCAACATCTGCTTTTAACCAAGTTACTACCAAATTCATTTGCATGAATTTGTCATTGCAAATTCCTGGAGAGAAAAGTCAAACAAACATCAGATCGCTATCAACTAAATCTCTAAGTATTGGCATCAGTATTGATACTTAGCACAACATTATGATTAATGAAGAGTCTTGATAATGATTGATAATAAACTTGGTAATGATTTTTGCTGCTGCAATTTGGAGTGACTGGTGTTTTTAGTATTTTAAAATATTTTAATATTTATATTCTGTCCTTTTGGTGACCTTCAAAGCCCTTTAAAAGTTAAATCTCTCTCTCTCTCTCTCTCTCTCTCTCTCTCTCTCTCTCTCTCTCTCTCTGTCACGTCTGGTCCGTCTCGGTCATGCCCCCAAAGGAGTCCGTCATCCGAATATTGACAGCTTGGCCCCTGGACGCGAGGTAGTGGCGTCATGTGTTGTGATATGTGTGGTTCTCACGTGCCTAGCCAGCCAGGTGTTAGCTCTTAGCACATTAGCTGGTTGCTAGGCATGGGAGGACAGGTCCACCTGTGTTACGTTTAAGTTAACT
>JBBPCZ010032805.1:0-13730 GCA_037974445.1 Brycinus macrolepidotus
CCGGAAGCAGTAGGTCATCCGGGTACTTCTCGCCTACTGTTTTTCGAATACTATGAATTCGGACATACTACTCGCCTTGCATACTGTTTTTCGCACACTATATAGTAGGGAAGTATGCGATTTCGGACGCAGCCATGGAGTCTGTCGTTCTAACGGAAATTACGTAGGGGCTTGAGAGTGGCTGGGTCCTGACAGAGGACGCGCGCTCTCAGGTCCTGCTGCAGCCAGACCCTTCTCGCTGCTTCTCCGCTTTATCTGTTTTGGACCACAGTTACAGAACTAGTGCCCCCACCTGGAGTGCAGGGGACTGATTGGCCGGTTGAGTAGTGGTTCTCGTTACCATAGTAACCGTTACTGCGTGGTCCCCAGGCGGTGAGAACAGAAGATGTGAGGAGAGTTTTATCCCAGTTCAGTAGAGATGTGCGATACTACAAGATTTGGTATCGATCCGATACCAAGTAAATACCGGGCCAGTATCACCGATACCGATCCCGATATCGATACTTTTTAATAATTAAGGTGAATGCATCATCAAATTGCTAAATCTGAATGAATTGCTACATTTGCATGACCTTTAAGTGCTTTTTTGATTTTTCCTTTGGATTATTAATTAGTTAAAACCCACGACAGAATTTGCGCAAAGTTATAAATAGAATATACTTTATCACCATAATAACAATAACAATAACAAAACATTTTTTCTTAAATAAAGATAGTTCACAACATTATCACTCCAAACTACAATACAAAAATAAAACAATTTCTCTTCTTCAGTGTACTTCTTCTCAGGCTTTGAAAAAATAAAAAATTAGTGAAAATACAATAAATAAATTGCAAATAACTAAGCAACCCCCAAAGCCTTGAGTTTAAAGAAATATTCCCAGAAGCCCCCCCTGTCGGGGTCTGGGTCCCGGGTCTGTCGGAGTCAGGGGGATTTGGGGTTTCTCTCCTTCTCTCTCGGTTTCTGTAGCTCGGTGTTTTCTTTCTTATGATTTTTCTGATGCTTATAAAAGTTTGTAGCGTTTCCACTGTATCTTACAGCCTTTTACACATTAGACAGTTAGCTGTTGTTTCATTTTCGGCCTGGAAATATCGCCACACGGCGCTCCTCTTCCTCTGCTCCGTCTCTGTTTGTGTGTGTGTGTGTGTGCGCGCGCGCGCGCTGGGTGGGTGGGGGAGGAGGAAGAGCAGAGTGTGCCGCTCCGTGCTGTGACTGGAGAGGCACTTGAAGCGGCACTAAAGTATCGATCTCATTACACTGGTACCGATCAATATCAATACCAACGTTGGTATCGATATTATCGATATTTGGATCGATCCGCCCACCACTACAGTTCAGCACAGAGGAACACTTTAACCTCTGCGGCTTTCAGAAACTCGCCCATTTCTGTTCACACACATCGAGAAATACCCAAACAAACATGCATTAAACATTTATGCACTCCTAATACTCACTACCTCATGATCCTTCAGGCCAATAATCTTTGTGTGTGTGTGTGTGAGAGAGAGAGAGAGAGAGAGAGAGAGAGAAGCATGATGTTTATTCATTTTAACCAAGGTAAGTTTTTCTCCTTCTCTCCACAGGCTGTTTGACTGTAATATAACAGAGGAGGTTGTTCTGCTCTGTTCTCTGCCCTGAAACTGAACAACTGGATCTGACATCTGACGATCTACACTTTAAAATGGAGACACTACAATAAGTTTTGAACACACACACACCCACACACACAAACACACTGTACACTGGAGACAATATAGTGAGTTTCACACATGAAACACATACACATATACACTGTAACCTGCAACTTTGTGGTTATCGGGTTCACAGGCAAGTGTTTTACCCACTAGGATACTACCATCCCTGATATAATATAATGTGTTATTAATGTAATATTATCGCTCAGAAAATATTGCTTTATTACAGTAATGCGGATGTGATTTTTAGGCTGATGATGTATATTACATCACTGTTAAAATATTCACAAATTGATCATTGCTTTCCAATGAATGATGTCTGATAATGTGACACTCGGTCATCCCTGCACCTCTAGGGAGAACCTCATGGTCAGAGTCCTGTGTGTCATTCAAAGATTCAAAAATCACCACATCAGCACTGTATGGGAGAAGGCCAGGTGAAGGCTGGTTGTGATGGTGTCATTTGTTCAACTGTTGGGCGTCATTAAAAATGACTAACAAAGATGTTTTATGTGTTTAGACCCCATGCTTATCCGTGATTTGTGCTTGTGTACATGTTTGTGGGAACATCCTGGTTTTCTTCATGGTAAGGGCAGCTGCAGCTATGGTGATCTCCAGAATGGGAAATGCTGACATTCTATAAATTATACGCACAAGTGTCGGTGGAACATACAGTCCTGGATAAGGAGTTGTTCTTTACTGTGCGAGCTACAGAGACGACTATAAATAAGCAAATGATGAACTTCCATCCTACAGACTGCATTCCTTCTGTGTGATGCGAACTATTTTTGCAAAAAGGAATAAATCACGAGATTTCAACCAACGGTGTGTTCAGTATTTTCCTCTCCTACTGTTGATTTATCAATCACACAGATAAGCATGGGGTCATACTAAGGTCTAAAACCATAAAGTGTCTTTAGCGGTCACGCAAAGGTCAGCAAGCATACAACACTTTTTAGGGGTCTTACAAAAGGTCAAGAAGCACAACATTCCAAGCACTAATAGTCCATTACACACATCATTTTCTGCACATAGGTTCTCTAAGCAAGGAAAACGTTTTATTTGTAAAACGTTTTACATGATTACAGAATACACTCTGATTGCACTTGAACATCACAATTATCATATACAAGTAGACCCAAATATTTATTTTAAAAAATCACAAATAAAACTAAGAAAACCTTATGGGATTGGTGCAGGTAGTCACATCCTCATCCTAACTGTTTTTGTAATGCTCATAATTTATTTCCAATCACCAAAGATGGGTCTCTGTTTACTCTGAGATATACGTTTTTAGATTTAGGTACAGTGATGATACACAACCCCACAACGTCCCAGAAATTTAAGTTTCTTAAGACACCATAGTCAGAGGTGCTAAACACTTATTACTGTTTACTCTCTAAATACCTGAAGAAGATTATAAACCTTCAGTTTACCTCCGTAATTTACTGTTCTGCTCAACTACAAAGATCAGATTCGTCTTGCATGCATCTTTAGCAGGAAAGAGTCTCAGTGGAGTTCCACACCTATAAGACTTATAGTCTACCTAAAGTGCCTTATAGGAGAAATACAGTAAGAAATCAATGCTTCACATGCTTAATATTTTATGCATTTATATAAATTCTGTCTGTAATTCAAAAAGCAGTGACAGTTTCTCTCCCATGCAAATGCACTGGGGTTGTTGGAGAGAACTCTGAAAAGTAAAACTTCTCCATTAGTCTGAGCATGATATGGTTACTTTCCTGTGTGAATGCACTGGTGTACTTTGAGGACAACACTCTCTCTAAAACTCTTCCCACACTCAACGCAGTATAGTAGTTTCTCTGCCGTGTGAATGCACTGATGTATTGGGAGATATCTCTGTTCAGTAAAACTCTCCCCACACTTTGAGCAGTGTTATTATTTCTGTACTGTGTGATTGCGTTGGTGTCTTCTTAGGACATCGCTCTGTCTAAAACATCTCCCACAATCGAAGCAGTAATACGGTTTCTCCCCAGTGTGAATGCGCTGGTGTAGCTGGAGAGCACCTTGCTGAGCAAAATTCTTCTCGCACTGTGAGCAGCGATATGGTTTCTCTCCCGTGTGAATGCGCTGGTGTTTTCTGAAGGCCGTGCTGTCTCGAAAACTCTTCCCACACTCTGAGCAGTGATACGGTTTCTCTCCTGTATGAAGGCGCTGGTGTTTCTGGAGAGAACCTTGTTGAGTAAAATTCTTCCCACACTCTGAGCAGTGATACGGTTTCTCTCCTGTGTGAATGAGCTTGTGATTTTTGAGGGTATGCCTCTCTCCAAAATTCGTCCCACACTCAGAGCAGTGATACGGTTTCTCTCCTGTGTGAAAACGCTTGTGTTTTCTGAGGGTACTGCTCATTCTAAAACTCTTCCCACACTCTGAGCAGTGATACGGTTTCTCTCCAGTGTGAATGCGCTTGTGTTTCCTGAGGGTACTGCTATCTCCAAAATTCTTTCCACACTCTGAGCAGTGATACGGTTTCTCTCCCGTGTGAATGTGCTGGTGTTTTCTGAGGGTGCTGCTCTCTCTAAAATTCTTCCCACACTCTAAGCAGTTATATATTTTCTCTCCTGTGTGAATACGCTGGTGTTGCTGGAGAGAACCCAGCCGAGCAAAAGACTTCCCACACTCTGAGCAGCGATACGGTTTCTCTCCTGTATGAATGCGCTGGTGTAGCTTGAGAAAATACAGCCGAGCAAAATTCTTCCCACACTCTGAGCAGTGATACGGTTTCTCTCCCGTGTGAATACGCTTGTGTTTTCTGAGGGCACTGCTCTCTCTAAAACTCTTCCCACACTCTGAGCAGTGATACGGTTTCTCTCCTGTGTGAATGCGCTGGTGTATCTGGAGAGTACCTTGCTGAGTAAAATTCTTTCCACACTCTGAGCAATGATACGGTTTCTCTCCAGTGTGAAGGCGCAGGTGTACCTGGAGAGAACCTTGTAGACTAAAACTCTTCCCACACTCTGAGCAGTGATACGGTTTCTCTCCTGTGTGAATTCGCTGGTGTGAACGGAGAGAACTCAGTTGGGTAAAACACTTCCCACAATCAGAACAGTAATAGGGTTTGTCTCCTGTGTGAATACGCTGATGTTGCTGGAGAAAATACTGCCGAGCAAAACTCTTCCCACACTCTGAGCAGTGATACGGTTTCTCTCCTGTGTGAATGCACTGGTGTATTTGGAGATTATTCTGTCTGGTAAAACTCCTCCCACACTCTGAGCAGACATAAGGTTTCTCTCCTTTGTGAATGTTCTGGTCCTGTTGTGGAGTACTCTGCTGACATGGACATGTCCCACACTCTGACTCGTTTCCTTTCTTTTTTTGTGTTTGTCTGTGAGATGTATTTTTACGAATAGGGGCATGGGATGTTTTCACTGTCCTGGACCTTTCTGACACCATATTTCTCACACGCAGTCTCTGCTAATAGTAATTGTGTGGCATATTCCTCTAGGAATTTCTTGAGGTAGAAAGTGGACAATTTGATGAGAAGTCTTGAAACAGAAGATCATTCCTTCCTGGAGAAATATTAAGAAAATTCAATGTCAAATGAAACAAGTACTAACAAACACCATTTCGTCTGGGATTAGTCAAACTGTTGTGTGGTTTATAAGACAATGTTTAAGCAATAAAGATGAAATAATCAAATTAATTTTATTCAATTTGCAGTCCTACATATGCAGATAAAAGCAAGTGAACAACACACTTTGTAAACTAGGATGCTTTTGACAGATGGGTTGA
Organism: Brycinus macrolepidotus; assembly: GCA_037974445.1. Taxonomy (NCBI): domain Eukaryota; kingdom Metazoa; phylum Chordata; class Actinopteri; order Characiformes; family Alestidae; genus Brycinus; species Brycinus macrolepidotus. The sequence continues at coordinate 5,449 of JBBPCZ010032805.1, forward strand.
TTACACTCACTGCATTTTGTGATTATATGTGTTAGGTTTACCCTACTGAGAATCAACATTCCCAATGGTGGAGGGACTGGAGAGGAAGTGAGGACACTGTTCTGGTACCCTAGCAAGGCTAAGGAGGCCTCCTCACAGCACACTGCTACCAAGCCTCTTCATCGCCAATGCCAGGTAATTTTCACATAAAATGGATGAGTTGTAACATGGATTATCATCACAGACAGCTACTTGGAATAGCTTAATGATGATTATTACAGAAACTTGGCTTAATCAAGAAGTCTTGGATGCAGCTATTGTCGTGGAGAAAACTGGAGCGAAAGTCTAAGTCTGAATCTTTTTCTAACTTTAAAATCAAACGCAGTCAGAAAGTTGAGGCAACGGTGTTTATTAAGGCAGCTTCATGGTCTGTGGGAGCAGTGATCAGATGCTCTCTCTAGCGGACCTTACACTCAGGTTAAATAGACCTTTAGAATACAACACCCCTTTTTCAGATCACACCCACTCACTGGTGCTCTGCCAATAAGAGTAATAATAGAATATTCAAATCTCCACCTTTCCTTCCAATGTCTCCACCTTCCCAAGTGTTTTCCAATACATACGAGACCAGGAATCACTTAATTAATATTCCTCCGTCATGAATTGTCATGTTCTTATTTTTTCTATACCTTGCCTTGTGCATGCGGATGCCTCATGGATTATTTACATCTTGTGTGTGCAAGGACCCCATATGTTTCACGGTCCCACGGTTCCCGTGTTTACATGAACACCGGACACCGAATTGTCATAAAATAGCTTCGAAAAAACACATTCATTACTTATCCATGACATGTACATTCTGTGAGCCTAAGATGGCTGGGTTTTCCCAACCTGATTAGATCGTATAGGTGTCTCACAATGATTTATATAAGTGTACTCAAGTGCAGATGTTTCTGCTTTAAGTTTGGGGCCTCCTCTTAGAATTCTCTGGAATCTTCCGGCCCATTTCAAAAGGCCAAAGGGCACATGTTGTTCAACATATGGTGGCAGCATATAGAGGCCTAAAGGAGATTAGAAATCTTAATAAATGCTGTATTAACTTTAATGAGAATGAAGACATACCATATTAATTAGTACTTTTACCATTCAAATCTTCATCACTATCAAGTCAGCAGGCTGCTCAACCCCCCTCATCGACAGAATCAAGGCCATGGAGGCACCTTGTGACTTTATGTAAATAATTGGCTCACAAACACCATCAATGCAAGATTCAACAGCAGAGTGAATCTTGACTACAGCTCTAGCTGGGACAGACAAAAGTAAAAAATTATAAGAGAAGACATGTATTTTTCCTAGAGGTAAAACAATGCCTGTAACTATGTGTATTTATCTTTTAAGGGAAAATGGAAGAACAGCAGCACTTTGTACACTACATATACATTAAAGTATTTAGATATGCATTTTTGTGTTCTTACCAGCTACCTCAAATACCATTTTGGTCCAATGAAAATGACCAAAATGTGCTACCAAGCCTTGTTTAACTCTTAATGACCATGTCCATTCATGGCTGAGACCTGAAATATTGACAAAAAAAATTATAACTAATCATTACTAATCAGCACTTAGTCTGCTAAATGCCGTAAACGTAAACGTAAACACCAAATGGGTGCAAAAAATGTAAAGGATCACAATAATATTGTACTCTCGTCTATGTGGCAAACCTTAGATTGTAGGTTACAAACTGACTAGCTTGATCTACTGCAGCCAAGAAAGCATATAAAGGATTATTACAAAATTTTTTTTACCATAATCCCGACCCTATGGCCCATTCACAGCAGACATTAGAGTGAGTCTCCACATGCCAAACCATTCTGAATGACTTTGATCACATCTAAACTACTTAATTAAGCAGACATTGTGAGAAACTGGTGGAACATGAACAGAACAAAATATCACTTCAAAAAACAACTTGGTACTAACGTGTAGAGCTTCAGAATCAGAAAACTTTATTGATCCCGAAGGAAACTGCTTATGTTACGACTGCACAGACACACAGAGACAAGAACAATTTGAAATATAGTATAACGTCAAAATAAAACTCCCCAGAAATACTTAGTACTAAATACACAATGGTTTATACACAAAATGCTGAGGCTGATGAAGATTTGAATGATAAAAATGCTGATTAGTATGGTAGGAATTCACTCCCATTGAAATTTATTTAGTAAAACACACTACAAAATTCTCAATCTCCTTTAGGCCTCTGTATGCTGAACGGCATGAACCCTAGGTCTTTCGAGCTGGGCTGGAAAATCCCAAAGAATGCATTTTGCCCCCAAGGAGTGCCTTCCAAAGAAGCCCCCAAACCTAAAGCAGAAAACATCTGCACTTGAGTGGGTGTAGGCAAAGATGATTTCATTGTGTACATCCTTGAGAGAGACACTTTTACGATCTATCCAGGTTGGGAAAACCCAGCCACTAAAGGGCCACAGAAAGTACACGTCATGGATCTGTAATAAATTAGTTTTTGAAGCTACTTCATGTCAAAAGGTCAAGGGGAATGTGTTCAACCAACATGGACACGAATTATACATGGGGTCCATGCATGCAAAGGGACCATGGGCCTGTGAAGCACATGGGCTCCTCGCACACATAGTGACGTAGATTGTCCATGAGGCATACGTATGCACAGGCCATGGTTTAAAAAAAAAACAAGAACATGACCATTCATGAGGGCTGAATATTTCCTCTATACCATGCCTTGTGCATGCGAATGCCACATGGACGATTTATGTCTTGTGCAAGAATCCCGTATGCTTTACAGTTTCCTGGTTCCTGTGATTATATGGCCAATTTGTCACTAGTCCATGACAAGCACTTCTTGTGACTCTTTGATGGTCAAGTTTTCCCAGCCTAAGAGGTGTCAAAAAGATTTACATATGTTTACACAAATGCAGATGCTTCCTGCTTTAGGTTTGGGGGCTTCCTAAAAAGGCATTCTCTGGAATTTACAGGCCTAATTCAAAGGTTAAATAGTAAGCCAAATAGGACATGCTCATCAACATATGTTGGTAGCATATAGGGGCCTAGGAGAGATTAAGAATCTTGTAGTTTCTGTCACTAAATAAATGCTGTAGTAACTTTAATGGGAGAGAAGACATACCATATTAAGTAGTATTTTTATCATCCAAATCTTCATCGTTGCCTATTGGAAGACACATGGGAAGGTGGAGATTTGAATATTGAAATATTGATGTCATTGAAACTTATTGTAACGTGGGAAGGATCAATGCTTTCTTATGAGTTTAAAATACCCAACTCACATCCAGCTGGGGAGAGGATCCTCCGCTGGACCACAAGGCTGCTTCATTCTTCAGTAAAACAGCAAGCTGCACTTGCCCAACTGAGTTAGATTTTTTTGACTCAGAAAAAGTTTCAGACTTAGACTTTTGCTCCAATTTTCCACAACAAGCTCAGTAAGAGAGGTGAATATAAATATTGCAGACAAATATTTTTCCATTGTGGAAAAATAGAGAAAAACACTAGAAACCCAGCCCTTTGTAAGTGCTCCTATTTCGTGCAAGAAAGGTTCCAAAATGTGCCCTCAAGGTCACATACTTCCATAAATATTCTACCTTGTACATTCTGCACTCAAATGTTACAAAAACATTACAATATTTACTATGCCGAACATAATAAAGAAATAAAAATTTCCTCTGCAAACACTCTGTAATAAATACAATGCTGTGAACTAAATACACTATGCTTTACACAAAAAATGCTGAGCTAAGTAAGAGAGGTGGATATAAAAACTTCAGATAAATAAATACAATTACTGCTGAAGTAGTGGAGCAGAAGTTCTCAGAACCTCCAGCACCACCCAATGCAGGAGCTAAAGAGAGATGAGCTCTATTCCTCTATTTTTGGGTCGTTTTGCTGTAAAATAACACTCTAAAGGTCCTCAGTGAGAGGTGTGAGCAAAAGTAAAACAGTGTAGGAGCTGAACCAGCACAACACAATCAAATTAAAACCAAAAAACAGAGAATTAAGAGTGAAAAGCAGATTATTTTACTAAACACTAGTGTAAAAATATCTTTACTTTCAGCTCCTGTTTCTCTATCTATTTCTGTAAGAGGAGTTAAACACAGTGTAAACAGAGAAAAAAGTGTTAAAAATCTCTTTACCTTTAGCTCCTGTTTCTCTCTCTATTTATATAAGATGAGTTAAACACAGTGTAAATAGAGTATAAAAGTGTTAAAAATCTCTTTACCTTCAGCTCCTGTTTCTCTCTCTATTTCTGTAAGAAGAGTTAAACACAGTGTAAACAGAGTGTAAAAGTGTGAAAAAGCTCTTTATCAGCTCCTGTTTCTCTCTGATCAGTTTTCCAGGCGCTGGACGCGTTAAATCTTTTAATCTCACCAGTTTTCCGACTAACCCCGCCTCTTAGCTGCTACGATTGGCTAAAAATGTCACACGGCCGTCCGCCGATTGGCCGGTTAAGAAGTCGTTGACGTTGCCGTAGCAACCAGGATGGGCGGTTCTCCAGGCAAATGTTGCCAACTTAGCGACTTTGTGGGAATGATCTGCGCATGTGCGGGCAGTATGGCAGTCACATCGACTGACCAATAATAAACCTTTCTCGGTTGCTCTCACCCACTCGCAAAACAAGTTGTATCACAAGTAGTGGTGTGCGATACTACAAGATTTGGTATCGATTCGATACCAAGTAAATACAGGGCCAGTATCGCCGATACCGATACTTATTAATAAATAAGGTGGATGCATCGTCAAATTGCTAAATCTGAATGAATTTGCATGACCTTTAAGCGTTTTCGTGATTTTTCCTTTGGTTTATTAATTAGTTAAAACCCAGGACAGAATCTGGGCAAAGTTATAAATAGAAAATACATTAATATCACAATAACAATAACAATAGAACAATAACAAAACATTTTTTTCTTAAATAAAGAAAGTTCTACAATATAAAAATAAAACAAAATTTCAGTGTACTTTTTCCAGGCTTTGAAAAAAAAAAATAATAAAAAAAAACAATTAGTGAAAATACAATAAATGAACTGCAAATAACTAAAAAAAAAAAACCTAAAGCCTTCAGTTCAAAGAAATATTCTCAGCAGCCCCCCTATCGGGGGTCTGGGTCTGGGGGGGTTTCTCTCCTCCTCTCTCCGTTTCTGAAGCTCGGTGTTTTCTTTTTTTTTTATTTGTCATATGCTTATATAAATTTGTAGCGTTTCCACTGTATCTTACAGCCTTTTTACACATTAGACAGCTCACTGTTGTTTCATTTTCGGCCTGAGAATATCGCCACACGGCACTCCTCCTGCTCTCCGCCATTCCTCTGCTCCGTCTCTGCCTGTGTGTGTGTGTGTGTGTGTGTGTGCGCGCGTGCTACTGATTCATGTGACATTATTTCATCAAAATACAAGAGGGGGAGGAAGAGCAGAGTGAGCCGCTCCGTGCTGTTACTCGAGAGGAACTTGAAAGCATCGGCACTAAAGTATCGATCTTTTTACACTGGTATCGATCAATATCAGTACCAACGTTGGTATCAATATTATCGATATTTGGATCGATCCGCCCACCACTAATCACAAGCAAAATAATTTGAAGCAAGTTATATTTTCACGCAAAGTTAAATAGAAATCCCTCTCAGGTATAGAACACAGACCTTTCTTTTAGAAGCCACACACGAACATGAACATCGTCTCTTTCACCTTTCAAACCTCTCCTTTCCTTCCCTTTGAACAAACAACAATCAACCTTTTAAAGGCTAATTGATTTCAAAAACTTTATTTCTTTCTTAAAAACACACAAAAAACACTTATTTTCTGGTCAGTTTCAAGACTTAGTTTTCATCCTTTTGATACTTATTTCTCCTTCCTATTTCAAAAGACTATACTATTAAGGGTTAGGGTGTTTTTTCTCTCATTTTTATAGGCTTACCCTTGATTCGATCAACAGTTCAGCCTAGAAATTTCTTCCAGGTTCACATCACTTGTGGGCAGCTCTACATTGTGGACAGCTCTACATTTTCCCATCAACAGTACACCACAGTAAAAATTTAAAATAATTTTGTTTCACAACTTGTTTTATTTTTTCCCCACCTTGTTGCATTGCTAAAACCATGCTAACGCCAACTTAATGTTCACTTCATCATAGTGACACTCATTTCAATAAAAGTAAACACACACAGAGACACTGAAATCATACTTATTTATTTTACAAGTTTGTGTAATAAAAGACCAAATAAATACATGAAAACAATGACAACCTAAATCCTTCTTCCAAAAATTCCCGAAAAGGATGGGAGTTACTACCGGAATTCAGAGGATGACTGAAACCCTGTTGGTAGTGACAGCAGGGCTTACTGTCTGTACTGTAAAACAGATTTTTATGCCAAGCTGTCAGACTTTAAAAAGCATGCAGTTCCCAGAAGCATGTTGAAAAGGCCAAGCCATACAATCAGGCTACCCAATCCAAACTGTCCTTTAAAAAACACAGACACTCTGAAGCAGGCAGAGGAAACCATTGCTCTGGCTATCGGAGATCACTGCTCTATTCTGTCGTGTGATCGTATTGGTTTAGCATGCAAGGCAGCATTCCCCGATTCCAGTATAGCCCAGAATTTTCGGATGCACCGCACCAAATGCACCGAGATGATGAATGATGTTTTGGCTCCATACTTTATTCAAAGGCTGGTGGCTGATATTGGTGGCAACAAACACAGCCTCCTGCTTGATGAAAGTACGGATGTCAGTGTCTCCAAGTATCTGGGCATCGTGGTTCATGATTTTTTTGGCAGAACGCCAACGTGGCGTGACATGATGATGTCATTTCCGAGTAAATTAGCGTGTGTCGTCATCTAGTGACATCCAGCGACTTTCTGGGTAAACTTTAGCTACTGTCTGCAGGAGATAGTTGGCAACATTGGGCAAGTTAGAGGTAAAAACTCAGGAGGTCAGATCTTCAAAAGGCCTGCAGTGACAGGAGAACCTGATACAGGAGGTGGAGCAAAGGAATATATATTTATTTTACTCACGATTTTACTTATGATTTAAAGATGCAGAAAAGAAAACCACAATTATTAATGACTCGACTCAGAACCGGGCCAGATTTTGAACTGGAGACTCCTCTGAGGAATTAAAGGACCCATTTAATGTTATTCAGTGTCATTCAGTGAACATTATTGTTAATTGCTAAATAAGTCAGTGTGACAGGGTGGAAAGAAATTTCCTGAAATTGGTGTTTTATTTTCACTTAATATATTTCATGTTCAAGAAGAAGTGAAGTAGTTTAGCAAAAAACAAAATGAAGGAGCTATTCAAAAATCTTTAACAGAACAAAAATATCAGCTCAAAAACCATCCAAAAATTTTATTGATCCCAGAGGAAACTGCTTATGTGATGGGATACATACACAAATGCTTTGGGGCTGTTACCGTCATTAAACCTGTCAAGACGCGCGCAAACCAGAAGCCATCACACACTACAGGACTCATGTGCCTTTCTTCCAGATGCACTTAATCCTTCTAAGCCAAGTTTTAGGCCCAGAACATTGAGCCTCCCATTAAAGTTAACACAACATTTCTTTAGTAAAAAAAACTACAAGATTCTCAATCCCCGTTAGGCCTCTGTATGAACTCTGTGCACAGGGACCATGGGCCTGCGAAGCACATGGGGTCCTCGCACGCGCAGTGACATAGATTGTCTGTGAGGCATACACATGCACATAGCATGGTTTAGAAAAAACAAGGACGTGACCATTCATGAAGGCAGAATATTAATTAGTGATTACTGATCTTGTACCTAATGGAAGACACATGGGAAGGTGAAGACATAAGAAGGACAGGTGGAGATTTGAATATTCAATTATTACTCTAATTGAGTCTAATTGTCTAATTACTCTAATTGTCGGGACCAGTAAGTGGGTGTAATCTAAAAAAAGGGGTGTTCTAAGGTCTATTTAACCTAAGTGCAGGTTCTGCTGGGGAGAGCTTCTGATCGCTGCTCCCACGGACCATGAAGCTGCCTCAATAAACAGCGATGCCCCAACTTTCTGACTGTGTTTGATTTTTTGACTAAGAAAAAGTTTCAGACTTAGACTTTTGCTCCAATTTTCTCCACGACAACACTCACTACCTTATGATCCTTCAGGCACAATAATATATGTGTGTGTGAGAGAGAGAGAGAGAGAGAGAGAGAGAGAGAGAGAGAGAGAGAGTGAGAGAGAGAGAGAGAAGCATGATTTTTCTTCCTTTTAAGGTACGTTTTTCTCCTTGTCTCCAC
>JBBPCZ010032875.1:0-13728 GCA_037974445.1 Brycinus macrolepidotus
TTCATCCCAAAGGTGTTGGATGGGGTTGAGGTCAGGGCTCTGTGTGGACCAGTCAAGTTCTTCCACACCGAACTCATTCAACCATGTCTTTATGGAGCTTGATTTGTGCACTGGGACACAGTCATGCTGGAATAGAAAAGGTTCCCCAAACTGTGTCTACGAAGTTGGAAGCATGACATTGTCCAAAATGTCTTGGTATGCTGAAGCATTAAGACTGCCCTTGACTGTGGTCCTAGCCCAAACCCTGAAAAACAGGAGTGTCCCAATACTTCGAAGGGTAATGAAGTGGCCAGTGAGTGGAAGCACAAGGCAGGTGGCTCGAAAAAAACTGGCCTAGTTAGCCTTAATGGAAAGCTAAATGAAGCAACATAGGCCAGCCACAGTAGAAACATTTACATAGGACTGGAGTGTGTAGAAGAATGGCTAAATAACTATAATGAGGCGTGAAATGCATTTCGGATGAATGTGTTAAATTTGCAAAACTGTGTAAATTGTTCTACCATCCGAATAATAAATTCAGTTTACTACCATGTTGGTCTGAAAATAGGCCACCAAATAAAAAGTACTTGCTCAGTGGTGGTCTACTGAGGGTCCTGACCATGGCTGAAAGGGGGACTGAGAAACAGATAGACTATAAAGTCTTCCTTGTTCTAAAGAGTAATATGGTGAATTCATTACTTTGCAATATTTTATGACATTTAACATAAATAAATGTTCTTTGTTCCAGTTGGTGTTCTAGTGGTTAGGGTGTTGCCCCTGCAATCAGAAGGTTGTGGGTTCGAATCCCAACACTGCTAGTGTCATCACTGAGGTACCCTAGAGCAAGGTACCGTCCCCACACACTGCTCCCCGGGCGCCCCTCATTGGTGGCTGCCCACTGCTTCACTTGGTGAATGGGTTAAATGCAGAGAAAGAATTTCACACTGTTCACACTGTGTGCTGAGCTGTGGTGGTCACGCGTGACTATAAGGAGCCACTTTACTTTACTAAAAAGCCTTTATACTTTATCCTTGATTAACATCAGTTATGAAGGCTCGAAACACTGCAAGTGAATGCCTGGCGATGTCCCGTCTTTTGTGTAAATCTTCTTCCTGAGTCACATTTGTGCTCATGTTCTGTGTACAACTACACTTGGCCATAGATGGCTCATGCAACTTGCACTTGACAACAAGCTCGCGGCAGCAAGTGCCATGGCAACCGCCTCCCTCCCTAGCAGATGGCAAAATGATTCTAATGTTTCAGTGGTCAGCTTTTCCATGGGACACATTTCCGCAGCGATATCAGCTCTGTTCCCGCATTAATGTGGATGAGTTGTGGGGCTGTGGGGCGGGGTAGCACTGGTTTGGAAAAAGTTGATCATGTTTGTTTTCCATAATCATGTTATTAGTTTGTCTCGTAACAACTCTGTAATAGTACCATTATGTGTGGTGTAGTTATGACCAATAAAGAGCAGCATGAAACTGCCTTTAATCAACATGATCCCTCTGAGATACATCTGCTGTGTTTCTACTAAAGTGGCCATTGAGAGGAGGCACAGGGTAGGTGCTTCCAATAAAGTGTCTAGTGAGTAGAAGCACCAGGTCGATGTTTCTAACAAAGTGGCCCGTGAGAGGAAGCGGAGGGTAGATGTTTCTAATAAAGTAGCCAGTGAGAGGAAGCACAAGGTTGGTGTTTCTAATAAAGTGATCAGTGAGTGGAGGCACAACGTATGTGTTTCTAATGAAGTGGCCAGTGTGAGGAACAGGGTAGGTGTTTCCAATAAAGTGCCCAGTGAGTAGAAGCACCAGGTCGATGTGTCTAATAAAGTGGCTCGTGAGAGGAAGCGGAAGTTAGGCGTTTCTAATAAAGTGGCCAGTGAGAGGAAGCAGAAGGGAGCGGTTTCTAAGAAAGTGGCCAGTGAGTAGATGCATGAGGTGGGAGTTTCTAAAGTCAAGTGTCCAGTGAGTGGAAGCACATGGGAGGCATTTCTAATAAAGTGACCAGTGTTAGGAAGCACAAGGTAGGTCTTTCTAACTCAAATATTGTCTTAAACCAAGTCAGCTCCACCTTGATGAAGAGCTGGATGTGGTTTGAGTGGGTCCAGAGAAGTTTTTTTTTTGGGGGGGGGGGGCGTGTTTCTGGTAAAAGATTTGGTTGAGTCCTAGTGTTAGCGACTTTATCCTCGTAGCTCCAGTTCTAAAGTAAAGAAGCAAAATTTGGACTCCAAACACGTCCATCGAGCATGGTCAGGCCCTTTAAGTTTGTTCCCTGTGGAGGATCATCAAACGTTTGTGTGCACCTGTAGATTTCATTCATTGTTCTCCAGATTGGAAGCTTGGTTTTGTAAAGTGGAGACGGCAGCACGCAGCCAGCTGCTGGGGTTAATTGCGGTCCTGGAATTGGGTTGCAGTGTTTTGTTCTGACCCAGCATGAGAATGAAGAGGCTGGGTGGGGAATCTGTCAGCGTGGAGATGAATTATGTTGGAGAATTTCGTGGAGTGTTTGAGAGATACTGAAGATCTAACCTGCTCATTTTTCATCTCCAGATGCTGCTTTAGATCTGACACTCCCTCTCATTCCTCACCTCACAGATGGTCAGATTTCCGAAATCAGAGGCAGAAACAATCTCTATTCTCATATCTGTTTTCTGTTCTAGTGTCTCTATTCTGTTCTGTTTGATTCTGGTCTAGTATCTCTATTCTATCCTATATTGCTCTCAGTGGTGTATTCTGTTCTACTCTATCTTATTGTATTCTAGTCTCTTCTATTCTTATCTGATCTATTCTATTCTAATATCTCTGTTCTGTTCTATTTAAATTTAGTCTTCTGTTATATTCTATTCTGTTCTGTTCTGTATCGTTATCATTATTGTATTTTGCTCTACTCTTATTGTACTGTAGTGTGTTCAAATCTTATCTATTCTATTCTAAAATCTCTGTTCTATTTAAAATCACTATTCTGTTCTGTTCAATTCTGTTTTGTTTTATTCCATTCTGCTCTAATCCAGTATCTCTGTTCTTTTCTAAAATCGATATTATAATCGTTTCTACTTTGTTGTAACATCTCTATTTTTTCTATTATGTTCTATTAATTTCTACTCTGTTCAATTCTGTTGTATTTTATTCTGTTTTATTTTAATATCTCTATTCTATTGTAATATCTCTATTCTAATATTTCCGTTCTACTCGGCTCTGTTGTAATATTTTTATTCTGTTCTATTCTATATCGTTATCATTTTTGTATTCTGTTCTACTCTTATTGTACTCTAGTCTCTTCTATTGTTGTCTAATCTTTTCTATTACATTCTGCTCTGTTCTAATATCTCTTTTCTGTTCTATTCTGTTCTGTTCTGTTCTGTTCTCTTTTATTTCATTCTGCTCTTATCTAATGTCTCTGTTCTATTCTAATGTAACATCTCTATTTTTTCTTTGTTGTGTTCTTTTCTAAATTGTCCATTCTGTTCTATTCTGACATCTCCATTCTGTTCTGTTCAATCTGTTCTGCTCTATTTTATTCTATTCTGTTCTATTTTAATATCTCCATTATACTTTATTTTGTTGTAGTATCTCTATTCTGTTCTGTTCTACTCTATTCTAATATCTCTTTTCTGTTCTATTTAAAATTGCTATTGTTCTATTCTATTCTGTTCTATTACATTCTGCTCTAATCTAATATCTGTTCTGATCTTTTCTGTTCTATTGTAACATCTCTATTCTTTTCTAATTCTGTTGTGCTCTATTTTTTGCTTTATTGTCTATTTTATTATTCATTTGTTTTATTTTAATATCTCTATTCTATTGTGATGCCTTTATTCTAGTGTTTTCTATTCTAATTTCTCTATTAATGTTATTTATTCTGTTCCATTCTAAAATTACCATTCTTTTCTATTCATTGCGTTCCATTGTAATATCTGTATTCTGTCCTACTTCTATTCTATTCTATTCTATTCCATTCTATCTTCCTTTCTGAGAGGATGTTCACTGTTCTACAAAACCGCCTCCAAAAATGTAGCTGACCCAGGGTCCAGAGAAATGTGAGAGATAGCGGGTGATGAAGAAGCTGAAGAAACTGTGGGTGTGTTTAATGCAGATCACACTTTGTGTATGCATGTGTGTGTGGGTGTGTGTATTCATTAGTTAATGACCAAGCTGGGCATATTAAAGCCTCTGTTTAATCAGGAAGTGTGGCTGGCCGTACTGTAAGAGATTGTGGTGGTTAATCAGGAACCGGCATTACGCTAATTAAATTCTTAGAGTGTGTGTGTGTGTGTGTGTGTGTGTGTGTGCGTGCGTGCAGCCACTTCTTCTTGCTATCTTGTAGGTGGAAATGTTGTGTAGGTGGCATCTGTCAGTCTTTTTTTTCAATTAATCAAGTCGGACGTGACACTGATAAAAGGTTTAAATGGTCGTATTTGATCACACTTTATGGTAACACTGATTTTTGTGTCTCTATAAATGTTTATGTAGTCTTATGTCAGGTGTCATGAAAGACTGTCAAGCCACATTATGAAAGCTGCCCTACAGTTAAGTGGGAAACACTTTATTTGAGCTCTGCTCTATTGCATATTCATAACCATGCCAAAAGCATATCATAGCAGATGTCATATCCTGTCATAAGTTGTCTTGACAGATTCTGCCTCCTGTCATGTCACTGTCACTGACTGTCATGACAGATGGTAACATTTTTAATGTCATGACTTTGACTTAGCATGTGATGTAAACTGTCATGTCACCAAACATCATAGCATCTGTCATGACAGTCTCCAATAACATAGCACTGTTGTATTTTTGGACATAGGAAATGTCATATGCTATCGTGAGTTGTCGTGACAGACTAAGTTGTGTTTATGGCGTGGTTATGTCAGATAAAAACTGCAGAAATACTTAAAAAATACTCTGTATGAAATATGCTATATACATCGAATGCTGGTGTATAAATACTATAGATAAATAACTTACTGCTTGGTCATTTATTGCTAAATAGTTACTGGAACAAGCCGTAATATAGACTTTTCTGAGACATCATAAAAGGCTTATGTAGGTCATGAATAGCTTAGGAATGCCAGTCTTTAGCAGTGCTAAATCTTTAGTTTCTCCTTTAAGAAGTCATCCTTTATGTATCCATAAATTGCTCAAGTATTGTAGTTTTTAATTGAAATTGAATTTTTAATTATTTTGAGCTCTTCTGCAACATTTTATGTGTTATTTGCTCAAAAGGTCGTTTTTTGACACTAAATGGCTCCAGAAATCATACTACACTAATGTGAATGGCTTTCAGAGACATGCATCGGTTTTGGGATCATGAGTGAAGGAGGTGATGTGGTTGTAGACAGTAATTTGGCTAAATGGACACTTTCTAAACAAAAGGTGTGAAAATACTGACCGCTATGTTTTTGAGTAATATTTTCAGTATTGAGCTGCATGTTGAGTTGCAAAAATGACTAGAGATTACATTCAGTAATAATGTTGAAGTGAAACTTTTTTGCTGTGTGTGTGTTGGCGTGCGTGTGGGTGTGTGTGTGTATGTGTTTGTGTGTGTGTGTGCGTGTGTGTATGATTAAACAGTGGAAAATTTTCAGAACTTTTTCTAACTCTGTCGCTGGTGTTTATTCACCGCGTAATTACATGTGACCTCCTCAAAAACTTGGATTTGTTTCTATGTTTGTTTTAATGGAGCTTGTTTAGAGGGGGCTTACGTGCGTGTTTACGCGTGGCATAGCTGACGCATGACTAATTCAACCACAGCGAGAAAGAGGGAGAAAGTGTCTGCGCCTGCCGCTTTGCGTGTGAAATTGTATTTCTCGTGAGTCTGTGAGGAAAAATCTGGACTGCGTGAAGTGTGTTGGAGCCGGACTCGCTCTTTATCTCTCTGTGAAGTTCCATATGCCATATGTGCCTCAATACGGAGTACATCACTATGGGCTTTGGGAGCTGTGACCGATCGAGTCCAGACTCCTGATGACGGGAGGATGCAGTCACTCAGCGTGCAGTTGGAACAGCAGCGTTTTTACTGACGTCACGGCTCAGCTCGGCTTGAAAGTCTCGACCCTGTAGCCCACGGGCACACTGACCTTAGGCTCATGTGCAGCCGCTCCAGAACCTTACTGGTTTGTGAACACCTGCTTCAGCAACGGGGGCACCTCATCTATTCATGCAGAAGACAACCTGATCGCTCAAAATCAAATTGAATCTTTAAAATATTTGGTGTTTGGTTTTTGGTTTGAGTTTTGTGTTAGTAACGTCTGTTCTCCAGGTTACACCTTGTTCGAACCAAAACATCAGATGTGAAAAGTGGCTCGGACCATGGTCCACGCCAAAGGATCAAAATTTGCTCCAACCAAGAGAGGTGGTCTCGGTCCAGATCAAACTGAATCATAGTTCTGTTTGTTTGCAGTGTGGCTCATTCGGTCGTGTGGACCATTTACAGTTAGTTGAGACAGGTTGTTGAAGAAAAAGACGCAGAAGAGAGGTGAAAATGAGCTGCAGAGGCACACAGGAAGAGTAAGAGACACATGAAGAAAGGAGGAGACATGCAGGGAGAGGAGGAGACACACTGAGAGACGTCGGAGACAGAGTGTTTAGCTGTAATTTGGTCTGGCAAAGAAATCAAAAGTCAACTTAAAAAAAAATGCATAAAATGTGTAGCTGACGTAGTTAGAGGACGGGAGAGCGTTACAACCTGAAGTTAAAGAGACTGCAGCAGGAACAGCTTTCAGAAAAGGACTGAGATACTGTTAGAAAAAGAACTGCGTCCAAAAATAGGAGACAGTTCAGTACAGAGAGATGCAACCCATGCAGTTGATGATGACAGGATGTAGATGGAACCAGCAGGATGTAGGTGTTGATGTCATGAGGTAGGAAATGACGACAAGATGTAGGTATTGACAGGGAGTAGGCGATGACGACAGAGTGGAGGCGATGACGACAGAGTGGAGGCGATGACAACGGTGTAGGTGATGACATCAGAGTGGAGGCGATGACAACGGTGTAGATGATGACGACAGAGTGGAGGCGATGACGACATAGTGGAGGCGATGACGACAGGACGTAGGTGATGACGACAGGGATAGGCGGTGGCAACAGGACTTAGGAGGTGGCCACAGGGCGTAGGTAGTGACGGCAGGGCGTAGGCGATGATGACAGGGCGTAGGTCGGTGACGACAGGGCGTAACTGCTGATGATAGGCCATGTGAGGTGATGACAGGACGTAGGAGGTGACGACAGGACATAGGTGGTAACAGCAGGACGTAGGAGGTGACGGCAGGACGTAGGCAATGATGACAGGCCATATAAGGTGATGAGATGACACAGGTGGTGATGACAGGAAATGGGAGGCAACAACAGGACATATGAGACATAGGAAAATTGCAGCGTAGAACTAACTGAATCGAATGTGAATAAAGTGACAATAATGTGAACCTTTTGTTTAAGTGTAGAAATGTCCTCAGTCTTTAGTGGTGTGGAGTAATGAAGGGAGTTAATAATGTCATATCTTTCATTTAAATGGTAATTATGAATTGTACAATAAGGCAGACCTGATGGTATTTAAAGGATGGAGCCCTGGAGATAATTCTGCCTTCTCAAAAATCAAAGCAGTTTGAATGCAAATGAGACATAAAGCTGTAGAAATGGCCATTTTATCAATACGCACATTTCACCCCAACTGAAACCACACAGCCTGCCTGCTTCGGATAATAGAGCCACGGTAAACCTTGAGACTGGGGAGCTGTTATCTGTGTCGAAGGTCTCTGAACTTTCTACGTGTGCTTGCAAAGGGCAGCGACAAGACACTGAGCATGCTAACACTTTCTGCCCCCTTTTGGCACCACCAGACCACTCCTGCCTACAGCAACCCGTGCAAGACATTCCATGCATGATTTCCCAATAAATAATATTTCTAAATTTCTGAATAATTCAGTGGATGTAAACAAAGTTGTTTAATGTGGATTTGAGGTGAAACACTTCGTTCTAGACAGAATTGTTCACATTGGTGGTGAACGGAACCAGACATCTGTCTCTAAAAGCTCCCTCACAGAAAGTTATTACAAGAAAGGGCAATAAATCCGCTCCCTGATGCCTGAGACATTGTTTTATGAAGCTTTTGGCCTGAAACAAAACCCATTCATGGGTGAGGGATTAATGCAGTGCTTTGGGTACCACTTTACAATAAGACTACCCTTATAAAGGGTTTATAAATGATTTATAATCAGGTTGTTAATTAGGGTGTTGACAGTTTATAAATCAATAATAAGCAGTTATAAACAAGTTATAACAGTTGGCCCACATTGATACAGGCTCACTATTTGGCAAGATCTGGTGTTTTAATGGTAGTAGCATGTTGACAAATACCTGATGAAGCTAACAGTTTAACACACTGCCTGAGAAAGAGACAAGAGAAACTCAACATCTGAGATCTTGCCAAATAGTGAGCCGTCAATGTGTGACAACTGTTATAACTTGTTTATAACTGCTTATTGATGATTTATAAACTGTTTACAACCTAATTAGCAACCTGATTATAAATTATTTATAAACCCTTTATAAGCGTAATCGTCTTGTGAAGTGTTACTGTGCATTGTGAAGCAAATTGAACCCCAAAGAAAGCTGATTTAGTTCAGATTTGCCACTATTTTACCATCAGAAGACCTGTGTGTTGGGAGACATGACTGTAGACTCTCATACGCCCAGTTTTTTTGTGTAAGAACTGAAGAACTTACGGTGACTTCTGCTGTGGAGGTGATTTTCACACAAAAGTGTGTCCCTCGTCGAGTCCCTCGTTTAGCGATGGTAGTAAAGGTAGGTGGGCAGTTACCAGAAGTCTGCATTGTTTCGTTGCCAGCGTTGGCTCTCTCTCCACTCTCTTATTTGTGACTGTAGTGAAGGTCGCTTGGCAAGGGCCCTGTGAGTTCGCACCTGGACATGTCATCTCTAGTCGTTGGACAGGCTGTTTGAGCAGCCAGCTCCACAGATTTATCATTTTCAGTGCTTGTGAATGACCTGTTCGCACACGAGTGGTCCCGATGCGGAACGAGTGCGTTTGTGATGGATTTGTAGTAAAACCCGGTTCAGTTTGTGAGCTGTGCCACCCAGTTCACTACTGCCGCTGTTACAGAGTGGATGTGCGGTGACGTACTGGGTGCGCTCCATCGGTCTGTGGAAGATGAGCAATAACCTGTAAAAGCAACGTTGTCTTTATTTCATCATTTTTGTACAGTGATGACTGAGGCTGGACAGAAATGAAAGATTGTGGTTGATACTGATTTGTCAAAAAAAGATATTTTTATTTGTACTATTCATTTTATTGTAGATTATTCATGTTATTGTAAATGACATGCAAGAAAAAAACAGAATTTTAAGCATTAAATGGGTTGTGATTGTTAGTCACTTCTGTTAAGGGTTATTTGATTACTTTGATATGTTTGTTTAGTTTTGGGTAAACATTTGTTGTTGTTTTTTTTTTGGTAAACATTTCTCTTGAAGTGTCATTTTTCTGTTTCCAGTGGTAGAAATGTTGGTCATACACCATATGGACAAAAATATTGGGTCACACCTGTTATTCAGGGTTTTGTCTCAGCCCCTTACTTCCAGTGAAGGGCTTAATCTTAATGCTTCAGCAGACCAAGACATTATGGACAACGCCATGCTTCCAACTTTGTGGACACAGTTTAGGGAAGAACCTTTTCTATTCCAGCATGACTGTGTCCCAGTGGACAAAGCAAGCTCCATAAAGACATGGTTGGATGAGTTCGGTGTAGAAGAACTTGACTGGCCCGCTCAGAGCCCTGACCTCAACCCCATCCAACACATTTGGGATGAACTGGAACGGAGATTGCGAGCCAGACCTTCTTGTCCAATATCGGTACCTGACCTCATAAATGCTCTACAGAATGAATGGGCGCAAATTCCCACAGAAACTCCAAAATCTTGTGGAAAGCCTTCAGAGAAGAGTGGAAGCTGTTATAGCTGCAAAGGGAGGAGACCAACTCCGTATTAAAGTCTGTGGGTTTGGATGCAATGTCATTAAAGTCCCTGTTGGTGTAGTGGTATCAATACTTTTATCCATATAGTGTATGTAATTTTACACCTATGCAGGGGTTAAACTGGCCCGGTTCTGCCTGGGGCCCAGCACATAGGCCTATGCTCTTCTATGTCATCGGTGGATGCTCCACCTCGCGTCTTCAGCAATATATTTTTACATTTTTCTCGTTCTCAGTAACTGAAACAGTGACTCTAACACATTTTAATCATCATTGCTTCCTGACGCCCGCAAATTATAAGCAATGTGCCCGAAATAGATATATATATAGATAGAATATTTGTTCTGTTAAAATCAGTGTCAAAAGGCTTTGAAATTTGTGCCCTCTTCTGGCACAAATGGAAACTGTCCTAGGTTTTACTGAATGTTTGCTGTAAGTACTTGTAGTTTTAAACGTTGGAAATATTAATATTTATGGATAATTATTGACAGTTGTGTCCCAGTTGATCAGGTTTTCCAAATTGCCCCTGGTCTACTGATTTTGTTTGCTGTGTTGCATATAAATATGTTCAGTATATGAATCTTGCAGCTCTGTACACCTCTCTGAGGAGGCCCTCGTTACACACGGGTGTTAATTAGACTGGTTTTTGTGTCAAAAGTATGTCATGCTAGTAGTAAAGTGGAATTCCTGATGGATGTACGCATGCCGGCTCTATGGAAGAGCCCTGTGTTTCCTTCCCTGGCCTCTCTTCTGAAGTACAAGACATCAACCTTTAATAACTTGGATGTTCCCACAGAGACAGTAGGAGCTATTATTATTCTGAACACACTTTACTTCTATTCCCTTTATATGAGTGCTTCTTTCTACATAAAGTTCAGTTGTCCAGTCGGGGAAAACTGGCTCGCTTTTGGCCTCCTTCAGTGTGTTTGTGTAGAGGGATCTGCACTACATGTTCATCTGACCATTGCACCTATATGAGCTTATAAGTGTTCAACCATGACACAAATGGCTACTTTGCACTTTACTTTTGCACTTTACATCATCACCTCCGTGGGCTACATTTCCCTGTCCTGGACACTTATTGGATTGTAAAACATCGACTGACCTCACTCAGATCTTCTCTCTGTCATCCACTCATATTCTCTCTCTCTGTCTCTCATCCTCTTATGTCCTCTCTCTTTCATGCTCTCATATTCTCTCTCTCTCTCTCTCTCTCTCTCATCCTTTTATGTCCTCTCTCTTTCTTCCTCTCATATTCTCTCTCTCTGTCTCTCATCCTCTTATGTCCTCTCTCTTTCATCCTCTCATATTCTCTCTCTCTCTCTCATCCTCTTATGTCCTCTCTCTTTCATCCTCTCATATTCTCTCTCTCTGTCTCTCATCCTCTTATGTCCTCTGTCTTTCGTCCTCATATTCTCTCTCTCTCTGTTTCTCATCCTTTTATGTCCTCTCTCTTTCACCCTCTCATATTCTCTCTCTCTGTCTCTCATCCTCCTATGTCCTCTCTTTCATCCTCTCATATTCTTTCTCTCTGTCTCTCATCCTCTTATGTCCTCTCTCTTTCATCCTCTCATATTCTCTCTCTCTGTCTCTCATCCTCTTATGTCCTCTGTCTTTCGTCCTCATATTCTCTCTCTCTCTCTCTCTCTCTCATCCTCTCATATTCTCATATTCTCTCTCTCGCACATCCTCTCATATTCTCATATTCTCTCTCTCGCACATCCTCTCATATTCTCATTCTCTCTCTCTCTGTCTCTCTCCCTCTCTCATCTTCTCATACCCTCTCTCACTCTCATTCTCTCACATCCTCTCTCTCTCTCTCTCTCTCTCATCCTCTCATATTCTCATATTCTCTCTCTCTCGCATATCCTCTCATTCTCATATTCTCTCTCTCTCTCGCACATCCTTTCATATTCTCATACTGTATTCTCATATTCTCTCTCTCTCTCTCGCTCTCTCTCTCTCTCTCTCATCTTCTCATACCCTCTCTCTCTCTCTCTCTCTCTCTCTCTCTCTCGGTCTCTCTCTCTCTCTCCCTCATATCTTTTCTCTTTCATCCTTTCACATCCTCTCTGATTCTCTCATATCCTCTCTCACTCATTCTCTCATATTCTCTCTCTCCTCCTCTCAGGTCCTCTCTCTCATTCTTTCATATTCTCTCTCTCTCTCTCTCTCTCTCTCTCTCTCTCACTCTCCCTCACTCTCCCTGTGTATCGTCATCTCTCCTTATGCTGCCGTGCCTCATATTTACTTCTCATTTACTTCTTCTTCTTACTTGCCTCAACTTTCTGCAGTTAGTCCAAAAGTCAGATTTTTACACTGCGAACAGATGTTAAGATGGTTTGGTGACCGTAAGTCTCATAGTCGTGATGTTGGGTGGTGTGGAGAAATAAGGGTTTGTGATTACGAGGGACCACAACTCTAATACCCAGGGTCACCAGACCGTCTTAATCCTGTCCCCCCACCCCCCCTGTCTCTTCCTGTATGTGTTCGTGTGTTTAGATTCCTGTTTGACTGCTCACTTCACTCTTATCACTTTGCCTCAGCTGTTTCTGTGTCCTTCTGTTGACTCGAGCGCTCTTATACTCTTCAAACTGAAATTATTAAACCAGCGACAGCTCTGTTTGCCTTTTAAATACATAAAAAAAAAATCAGATAAACACTCGAAATGACCAGATGTGCTCACCGCCCGCAGTTCTCTCCTGTGCATACATTTGCATTCTAATGTGATGGCCAGGCTGCTGCACCACTCTAGAGGTTAGTGGAGGGGGCGGGGCCACGGCTCATTATTAATTCCGCTTCATTGTGACGGGACTTCGGTTTATGAATTTGAGACTGCTGTCCTTTAATCAGCGGCACTTTAATGCCCTGAGCAAAGCGCTGCAGTCCTTCCTGACGGAGCGGAAATAAACGATGACCCACTAACTAGCGGAGATTTTTCTGCATATTTTAGCTCGGTGTTTATTCAGACTGTCTTCTCTCTACCTCAGGTGTAGACACTGGCTTTAATCACTCACTTAATCACTGACCTGAGCCACACACATGAAACCTGCTGGACCTCACGGCTCCCCTCTTGCTCAGAATCCTCTTTGAAGGGCCAAATAATGGAAAACTGCATTTTCCTTGCTTTATTGAAAGTAAAGCATTTGACGTGGTATGTAAACACGGTTAGACGGACTGACCTGTGGTGAAGGCGGCCTCTTATGACATGTTTAAAGTCTCCATGCTATTCCATATGACCTGTTCTGCTTTGTTACATACACCTGTTGGATGTGGCTGAAACATCGGTACTCAGTAATTAGGAGGTGTGTCCACATACTTTTGGCCATGCAGTGCGTAACTGAACTGAGTAATTCTGGTAAAGTGATGTGTGGTTTATAGTGCATAACTGAATGGAATAATGCTGGTAAAGTTGGTTGCCGTTTTGAATAATGCTATTAGCAATGGGGCGTAAACACCAGTCCTCAGTAATTACAGGGTTGCCAACTCTCACGCATCCGGCGTGACAGTCACGCATTCAGCCTCAATCTCACGCTCTCACGCTTAAGCGAGAAATCTCACGCCAAAACTGACATTCTTCTGTGTTGTAAATTTTTTCACTCATGTAAAAAAATGATTAGCTGAAAACACCGGTTTCAAAGATGTTTATTTGTTACACATAGATTATAAGCATGTGTAAAACGTAAAGCGAGAAAGGATGTACCCCCCCCCCAATCCGTCCGTCCGTCCGTCCGTTCGTCCGACGCCGCTCACCGCTCCTGACATCGGCCACA
>JBBPCZ010032906.1:0-13726 GCA_037974445.1 Brycinus macrolepidotus
CACACACACACACACACACACACACACACACACACACACACATACACACACACACACACACACACACACACACGCACGCACATGCACACACTCTCACCCCCCACCCCACGGCTGTAATAGAGATGGATAGAGCAGGGAACCCTGGTTTCTTTCGCGCTCCAAGTGGTGCAGACCCTTTAATTGGTCGGCGTGATGTTGACAGAGTGTGTTTTCAACAGCAACTCCATTAACACCTGGGCCGACTTACTTTTCTGCAGATGAGGGCCATTCATCAGTGTAAAAAAGTGCCCAAAGCCCCAAATTATGCTGAATTCCGCCTATTCCTCGAACCAAACAGTCCCTGTTTAAAGTTTTTTCCTTATTTCCTTAAAAGTTCCTCAGCCTCAGACTTTCATACGTACATTATTTTTCATTTTTAAATGAGTAATAGCCTATTATCCATCTGTGGTTATCATAAATGTGTGAGACACCAAGTCTTCAGACATCAAGCGGCCGTATTCATGTGAAGATTTTGAATGGAGCATTTAATGACCCGCTCAGCCTTGCAGCCGGACTGACCTGTAAAAATGTGTTGCTTCACGCAGACTTGCCTCGTCTGAGGAAGATGGATGTATTTCTCACAGGAATCCATTCATTCATCTACAAGTCAGTGTAAGCACTGCGGTCGGTAAATGCGGTCTGTGAGCTTGAGTCTAAGTCTAAGGCTTCTTTTCAAATTTAGTCTGTGAGATAAATATAAGGAGTGGAACAGTTACCTGAACTTTTTTCCAAAACTTCAGACAAAATACAAAAGTAGAAAAAATTTGTTTTTAATGGTTTCCCCTCAAAAAGAACCCAACAAGGCTTCTCATGTGTTCATCTACAAGTCATCCCAGCTGGATCTTTTTTCCAATAATTATTATGTTTCTGTATTATTTTACTCTTTCAATTTACTACTACTTTTAATTATTATTTTACCATTATATAATTTTTATTATTTTTTACTGTTCTCTATTGATTATTTTTCTACATTATTTTACTTTTTTATTATTTTACTAATTGTCAATCATTTTACTTCTGTATTCATTATTATTTTTCATTCTTTTTTTACTATTACTATTATTTTCATTATTATTTTACTCTCCTCTATTTATTATTATTTTTCATGATTATTTTACTTTCTTCATTATTATTTTTCATTATTTTACTATTTTCTTTTTATTGCTTATTTTAACTGTTATTATTTTTACTTTCATTTGTCACACTAAGACGCAGGAAAAAGAAGGAGAGTCCAAGCTTACTGTATAAAATAGAGCGATAATTAGCCTAGGACTAGTTCTTACTAACCACTTTTTCTTCTCCGGCAACCAGCAACGACACTGAAACTGTTACAGGAGCAGAAAACCACTGTGCTTTAAAATAAGCTGATTTTAATAGAAGCGCTTCACTTCACACGTCTCCCCGGTGCAATAAGCCGCGGTGGAGGGCAGTTCACTCCGTCCCTTGGAAACACGTCTTCCACTCATAACAAATATGTCTGAGCGTTTTCACTCGGCCTGCTGGACGGAAACGCAGAGCTCTGTTATTACCCATGAAAGGGCTGGAGGAACACAAGCAGGGCCTTTTTACATGCCAGGCACCTGCGGCCAAACAAGCATGAAATTGGGATATTTAGGAGGGAGATTAAGAGCTGACATTTTGACTTTTAAAATGCCACATTTAAGCCAATCGACCTCCTAATCCTCCTCCACTGCGTGTGACATTTCATTATTTTGTTTCTATGAGCTTCCTGAAAGGCTCTCCTTTTCGCCCCTTATATAAATTTGCCATAAGGATTAGTGACGCTCCTCAGGGAGGACTTTGAACGGTTTATGCTTGTGTTTCATGTGCATAAACAGAGGCCAGTGCAGGCTTTAGCAAAACGTCTTGATCTTACACCCTTAAAAAAGAAGAATGTCTGACCAAACCAAGAGAAGAACCGCTTTTGGTTCTCTGAAGAACCTTTCAGTGGATGGTGCATTGAAGTTTAAAGAACCCCAAATAAGGTTAGGGTTCTATATTGGTGAAAGGTTTTATCCTTAGAAATGTACATCCAGGCCAAAAACCAGTAAGGAGCCCTGGCTAAAACACAATCAAAAGATGAGAATGCCACTTTGTATTTTTGTATTTTAGATACAGTGGGTATATACTAAGTGGCTCAGATAATGGATGGAGGGATTTTGGATTGTTTATATCATTTACTCTAAAACCACACTCTGATTCTTAGCTAATCTAATTAGATATTTTTATAATTTTGGACTAATTTCTACTAGTCTGACTGTCTTGACACACAATAAGCAATAGCTGGCATTTTCAAAATAAAACCTGAAACATTATATAAAATATGAATAAAACAAAATATATTTCCAAAATGTTAAATTAAACAGGAACAGCACTGTACTTCTGGTTCTAAAATCTGATTGTCTTACCCAGGTTTGGAGCTATGGTAAATAATCTACCAAATAATCTCTACACAGATCAATTGAATTCAGTAGTTATTTATTTATTTTTAACTGTTGTGTTCACGGAGTAATCTTTAATTGTTATGTTGCTTGGCAACCGTAGCCTATTATTAACAAAATACGTTGCTTGGTAGACAAATTGCTAGTTGTGAATAAACTAAATTATTTATTTAACCTTTATCATATTTATCACAATTTCAGAAAAGCAAGCTATTTTATCAATACTGGGCTAGAATGATCTTGATAAAAGAAAAGAAACATCTTTTGGGAAAAAGATATCTTTATAGGCTATTTTTACCTTGACCTTTGGCATAAGGTTTTTGGTCAATTTTCCAATATTGTTTACTATGCGAAAGACAGCAATGCTTCCATTTGCAGATCAGACAGGGTCAATAGAAGAGTCTAGCGGGGTACACGTCTACATTATGTGCATGAATGCAGGCTGGTGAGTGTCCAGGCGGGTGCATTATTCACCCAAAGCTGTTAAAGAGCGCGGGGAATGTGGGCTGCCAGAGCAATAAATGAAGGTGTCAACCATTATACTGCAGGTCAAGGACAGTGCACGTCTATGCAGAAGCATATATACAGTATAAACACAGACAGAACTCCATGTATCAGAACCATATTTCTCTCAAGGGACGTGCTGAAGGCATCCAGTGTTTCATCTTGAAGGCGACTTGTCCCAGCATGCAGTTATACGCTATAAAATAAAGCACATATTTCACTTATTGTAAGGGGTGACTAACACAGAAATGGTTGAGCATGAAGAAACGAGCCACATGAGAAGCTCATTGACTTGCCATGTAGCACTTTGAGGCTGTACGGATGAACAGATTGATTTTGGAGTGTTGGAATTGATTATAAGCAATCCGCTCATAAAAATGCAACCCTTGAGCTATTTTCAAGCACAGTGTGTAATTAAAAAAGCCCCTGTATTTGCACTCAGTGTATTTTTAAAAATGATACTGAATCATACCAAAAGAATCATATCAAATCAAATCAGATCATGGTGATGTTTGAGATGTTGATTCCTATGACCAAAACAGATTAAATACATTTTAAGGGCATGATCTTGGGTATTTTTGGGAGGAGACAGGTGAAGTATTGTGCCAGGCCCCACCATAAAAGGACCCCCCAGATGTGACCAAAAGTAAATAGTATAAAATATATAATATTGTTATTTATTTCCCATTTGGGAATGGGGGGTGCTGTGTGGTGGGACAACCAGCAAGAATGTTTAACCCTTAGAACATGAGCAGCATGGATCCGTGCCTGGAGCTGACCAAATGGTAAATTGTCGCCATACAGCAAAACAACTCCTTATATGGAAGTTGTGGTGATGCTCGAGGTGTCAGAGGTCATGCTGAGCTTTGTTTGGTGTTCCTGTGTCACATAGAACCAAAATTATTGTAATTTTAAAATCATGTAATAATAAAAACGGCGAGCAGCAAACGGCGAGCGTGTAGGAGAACAAACCCTATTTTTAGACTCTTTTACACCGCGTATATTTACTGAAATCAGATTTTACTGATACACTCTGAGTTCTAAGGGTTAATCTTAAAATAGTGGTGCTGAAGGAACGTGACCATCAAGATGAAGGGCAGGAAGAGCTCGATAACATAACAGAGAAACATGAGAGGGAGGGCAGGGACAGCTCTTTAGAAACAGAAAACAAAACGAGGGGCAGCAGGATGTGCAGTAATGAATGAGATGAAAAATGACCATTTCACGTGATACATGTCCAGCAGAAACATATTAAGCTCTGTTTTCTATGCAAAAGCCAACTTCAGCCTTGCTTGAGGAGCTAATGTTGGTTTGTTTATTTGACTGAAGCAGGTCAATGATAAGAAAGTATCCAAATTTATTTAATGATCCCTGTGTTTCTACCACTATTAACAGTTCCCTCAGCATGGCACAGTCCCATTGAGGGAGTGAGGATCCATTTCGGTCACTTCATGAACTGAATTTCCTAAGCAATCGTAATTGTATCATTGTGAAGAGATTCACACCTCCACAGCTCGTTATGACTGTCTTTTCAGGAACTGCCATCCATGACTGGAAATCCAATCTCATCGAATCAAAGCCCCTAAATCCCTCTAGTCCAGCGCAGTAAATGGACTGACGGCTACCCCATCTAGGATTGAATTCCCATTCAGCTGTCATTCAAGTGGCCAGTCATAAGAAGTGGGTTAGCGAAAGCAATAATTGAAGCCCAGCAGTTAAAAAAATACATCAAATACGAGCACAACGAGGGGCCCAGGTTGTGGGAGAATTAAATTTTACGAATCAGTGAAATTTTGCAAACGAGCCGAACATAATGCGCCCTGGTTTTAGGCTCCAGGCTGGCCAGGCCTAAGATTGACCGTGGAGAAAAAAGTTATAAAAGCAATATGGCTATAAAGCTTCATATCCCTGTTTGCTGAATTGCTCAGAAGGAATATCTCCTGCGGTCAGTTTTTTTTTTTTCATAATAGTATGCAGATTGACTTCGGCAGTGCAATGGGTACCCAAAGGACGTTTAGTTTGGATGAGGGCTTTTTATACTTATTGTCATTTCTTATCTTCCCTGTCTTCACACTCTTAAAAATGAATGTTTCTAAATGGTTCTTGGCTCAAATGTATAGTTCAGGATAGGTTCTATCTATTTTATTGATATTGAATCATTACTTTCTATGGATTCCTCATTCTCGAACATCTCGTTTAGAAAAATGGCTAAAGAAGCATCGAGTGATCACCGCTGTTTATGGGATTCCTCGTCCTGCATTCTGATGAGCTGAAGTGCTAGGAATGCCTGTCACTTTTTAGAGAGAAGTTGTGTCCAAAAATGTCTCTCCTCCTGTCAGTCACTGAGGCGCCCCAACGCTCATCACGCTGCAGCCAGACAGTAGAGGACACAGTGACCGCAGCCCACTGAAACACCATTTCTTTCACAGAATAAAACTTCACTTACAGCTGTATGCACTACTTTCTGCAATATGTCCATCATCCACCATCTTTATTATAAACATCAACCTTGTTATTCTACTTTCTGGCCAAACAAATATCCAGCCAAGAGTGGTTCTGTGGTCGAAACTGACCACTGATGGGGCCAGAGGATCACTAATGCAAGCTGAGCCTCAAAAGATGGGCTATACCAGCGAGATGGAGCTACAGGATTATAGCTATGGTTGTACTTCTGCCGTCGTAGGCTGTTTTGACCAAGACCTTTGGTGCAAGGTGTTTGGTCAGTTTTCCAATATTATTTACTATGTGAAAGACAGCAATGTTTCCTGGAAAGATGGAAACAAGACTGAGCTATAAGATTATAGCTACGGTTGTACTGCTGCCATAACCCCCTTGGTTTGATCAGATGACAATTTTTGTCTATAGACCAATTCGCACCACCACAGAAGATCCTCTAGCCTGCGAGTTGTTTCTGCTGAGTAACTGAATTCTTTTTTTTTTTTTTTTAAATGTAACATGACATATGAAAGTGAGAGGGACCTTCTGTAAAGTTTAAAGAACCCCTAAATAAGGTCAGGGTTCTATATTGGTTAAAGGTTTTATCCTCAGAAATGCATATCCATGCCAAGAACCATTAAGGAACCTTGGTTAAAAACCAAGTACAGGATGGGAATGCCACTTAGTATGTTTGTATTTTACAAGTGGGTATATATATATATATATATATATATCCACAGTGTTCTTACCTATATTTATATATCCACTCTGTACATATATACATACATATACTCTGTGTATATACATATATTTATCTAAGTTTACATATACATATACACATATATACATTTATATTTTTCAATACACTCATCCATATTTATATTTCCAGATTGTTTGTAAAGTGTACTTTTTACTGTACTGTTGGTATAGTTTTTATTCTGTTGTTTTTAATTTTTGCTGCCCTTATCTTGTACTGTCCACTTTCTGCCATGATGATGCAAATTTCCCAGTTGTGGGACTAATAAAGGATTATCTTATCTTATCTTATCTTATCTCATCTTATCTTATCTTATCTTATCTTATATAATAAGTCGCTCAGATAATGGATGGTGAGATTTTGGCTTGTTTATATCAAATCATTTACCATAAAACCAGAGGGCAGCTAGTGTTTTGAAATTGCATAAAAACTACATTTACATGTATATAACATAAACATAAAAATCCTAAGCTAATGCGAGAAGATGTGATTATGATTTTGGACCAATTCTACTCGTCTGTCTGTCATGAAGTTGACCAATCAAGACCACGCAATGTCAAATATGGAGGAGGGCCCATTCAGCAGAAGCAGTGGGCAGCAGTGGGCAGGAGGAGGCCGGATCCTCTGGGGAGGTTCCATGGGCGCTGGAAATATTTTTAATGTGGGGGGACGCAGGGCTCTACGTCTCGGCTGTTGTCTGGGGGGGAGAAAAAGTGGGGGGTGGGGTGTGCACTGCTCTCTACTTCTCAATGGTTGTCCGGGAGGGGAAAAGTTGGGGGGACGAAACAAATGATTTTGAAAAGTGGGGCAGACACTTCCCCCCCCTGCTATAATGGGTCCGGCACCCATGGGAGGTCCATAGGCTTGGGTGGTGTGTTTATCTTGGGATTATATGTGGATTATGGGAGAAAAGGGTCTATTGTGCAATGGAATGATTTCATTCAAGGACTTTATTTGTGGACAGAGGAAAGACTGAGTCTACTCACATCCCATATGGTGTGTAGAAAGGCCAGAGACGGTTGGAGTGTTGGGGAAATCCTTTCCACTGAACGGAACATTAGACACTGTAAATAAAAGCTTGCGGCTAGCAGTGTTAGCTCAATGTGCTGGCACTTTAAATCGCTGCTCAGGGGAGCTGCTACTGCGAGAGAGCCTCTCAGGATGCTTCCATTTTTAATGCACCCTTCAGTCAAACATCAGTGAAGAAGTGTTCTACAGCCAGCTCATGCTTGTTTTGCGACCCAAGACATCCAGCCATCTCCCTAATCAGGATACTGTGATATAACGAGGCTCTTTTCGTCCAACAAGTCCAAGAAGGATTCTCCATTGAAAGGTTCTTTACACCCTTAAATATAAAGGTGCTAGGAAGTGTGAGATGCCATAGAAGAACCATTTTTGGTTCCCTAAAAAGCCTTTCAGTGGATGGTTCTTAAAAGAGCCATTTTTGGAAATGAGATGTTTGAGTGTGAAGAACCGCATAAATTAAATATTCTAGGAAGAGTCTTTAAATTGGTAAAATCCTTTATGTGACGGTTCTTTATACCTTTAAAAGAGTCTTCACATGCACATCTCTAATTTACAAGTTTAGGGAACTAAAATGGTTCTACTGCATCACTCAATGAAACCTTTTTGACACCTATAGGACCCACATTTGTTTTTGCTTGATACTGTGGGGTGACTGGTTTGAGAACTAGATTGAAAACCACTTTTTAAACCTTAATAGCGTGAGAAGCATGGATCCGTGCCGGTTACCCCGGTTTGTGTTGATGCTCGAGTTGTCAGACGTCAGGCTGAGCTACGTTTGGTGTTCCTGTGTCACATAGAAGTTA
Source organism: Brycinus macrolepidotus (assembly GCA_037974445.1). Lineage (NCBI taxonomy): Eukaryota > Metazoa > Chordata > Actinopteri > Characiformes > Alestidae > Brycinus > Brycinus macrolepidotus. The sequence goes on from JBBPCZ010032906.1 coordinate 8,007, forward strand.
TTGTAATTAAAACATGTAACAATAATAACCACTACTGGGTTTTAAAAAGTCGTCACAGGCAAATGCCCATAAAGAACAAAATTCCTAGTGCCCAAACTTCTTTTATTTTAGGTCTAAGAAACAAATGTAGAAAAGAAAAAACAAGATATTTGAACACAAGAGAGCTTTCAGGATAGTCTCCGCCCACCTGTAGAACGGCGGTGCGCCAAGCAATAGAGAAGCAAATGGTGGGCGTGTAGGAGAGTAAACACCAGTTTTCGAATCTTTTACACCGTTTATATTTACTGAAATCCTGTTAGTTTTTTGTAATAGTTTACTTATTATTCTGTTTGCACTATTACTATTTTACTATTTTATTTTATTTTTTTATTTTTTTATTTTTTCTCTTCCCCCCTCCTAGCGCTCTGTCTTATCTTTATTCCTCTTGTTGTAGTGTGCATGTAAATGACAAAAGAATTTCCCTCGGGATAAATAAAGTTCTTTCTTATCTTATCTTATCTCATCTTAAATCAGATTTTACCGAGTTCTAAGGGTTAAAAAAAAACCAAAAGTTGTTCTTCCATGGCATTGTTTAAAGAACCATTTTTGACACCTTTTTTAGAGTGTAGCATTCTGCTGAAATGTTTATCATTCATGAAGCAGAGTGTTTTTTTTTGTTTTTTTTTTACAGACTCCGTGTCAGAGTTCATCTGAAGATATTCTTTGAGCAGCAGACACTTTCGATGTTGCTGCCCCGCACGCATATCTGCCTTCCCTGCTTGCTGAGTTTGTGTTGCTCTTTTTCTCCAGAAAAGCTTTTATCTGAACAGAAGCGGCCTGGCGTGATCGTCGACGTGTGATGTGTGACTGTGGAAACAGATAATGGCGGTGGTGTTGAGCTGCTACTGAACCAGCTGGTCTGTTCTTATCATCCTACCTATTAAGTAATAGGAGAACAGAGAATTACAGTGCCTATGTTGGGATGGGACGCCTTGCAGCAGATTTCTTTGCATGCACAGCATCTCTGCATATTTTTGGAAGGCCTGAAAGGCCAGCGGTCCAGGCGATATATACTATGTTTACGCCAATTACAGCATGGCTCTTTATCTATTTCCAAGGCACAAAGCAGTATCTTGGTTTGTGAGTGTAAACAGCTTTGAACCCCTTAACCCCTCAGGACTCGTAAGCAGGGTCAGGCATTCATAAATTAGCAGTACTGAAGAGATAAAGACTCTCTTAACTCAACATTTGGCTTTACTCACTTGGATTCCTTTCAGTCAACCAATACATTCATGAGTGACTGACAAATTAACCCATAGAACTCAGAGTGTATCAGTAAAATCCGATTTCAACAAATATAAATGGTGTAAAAGAGTCTAAAACCAGTGTTTGTTCTCCTACACGCTCACCGTTTGTTGCTCTTTTGCTTGGCGCACCGCGGCTCGGCCGCTCTCTGGACCCCCTCCCTCTGCGGGTTTTCCCCACCCACTAACCTGAAAGTTCTCCTGGGTTCAAAGATCTTGTGTTTTTTCTGTTTGTTTCTAAGACCTAAAATAAAAGAAATTTGGGCATTTTTGTTCTTTAAGGTTCATTTGCGTGTGACGGCATTTTTTTTTTTGTGGTTATTATTATTTTATGTTTTTTAAATTACAAAAACTTTGGTTCTATGTGACGCAGGGACACCAAACAAAGCTCAGCATGATGTGTGACACCTCGAGCATCAACACAAACCGGGGGAACTTCTATATAATTAGTTGTTTTGCCGTATAACGACAATTTATCATTCGTGGCGCTTCCAGCACCGATCCATGCTGCTCGCATTCTGAAGGATAATCGAAAAACCTGAATGAACAAGTGGTGAAACATTAAAGAGTGCAGGTTCATTCAGATAGGTGTACCAATTACAACATCCTAACATGCTCTGTGGCATGTAAAAGAAATTGAGCAGGTCCATCTGAGCTCAAGAGGAAAGGGTCTAAGTGACTTTTGAAGGAGTCTTCATTATTGGGGAACTTCTAGTAGGAACTTCAGTCCCAAAGTTGAGCACTGGTCAATTTTTGAATACAAACAGTGACCAAAGTGACAATTTTCAACGAAATTGTGGTTGAAAGCACCAATTGTCCAGTAGAGTACCAATGACATTAATGTCAAAGTATATTAAAGCTGTTCTGGCTCAGCACCTTCCTAAGATGCTTTCTTAGGTGTGATTTCATTAGTGTGATTGTGGAAGCAATCACACTAATGAAATTTAGTGCCTACATTTGGTGCCTCTTCTCCAAAGAAGAATTTGGTGCCTCTTCTCCAAAGTTTTTAAAATATAGGCATGGTCGCAATGGCAAAACATTATCCAGTGTAGTGTGCGTGTATTCAGGTTTTTGATTGGTCAGGCAAACTCCACTGGCCAAAACAAGCATCTGTCTAAGAAGGGGCAGAGAAAGACTAAACCAGCCAGAAGAAAATGACAGCGAAGAGTGAAAAACAGCTCAGATGCTCAAATGAGAGGCAACAGGATGGCAGACCTAGCAATAATAATAAGGGACTTAAAAATTGTTTAATGATTGAGATGACAGTGCCAGTAGATGACAGTGCCAGTGGATATTTGTGCCAGTGGACATCACTTGTCACTGTCTTTAATAATATTGCTAACTTAGCAGTAAAAAGGAAAAAAGTTATAAATATTGAAATTGTTAAGGCAAATGAGTTCATGCAGATTAGTTTGGACAGTTGAAAGACTGTGTACATCCCACTACTGAAAACCCCTTTGGTTATATAGTAGTACATGAATAATTCATAGCTGTTTTTTATTCTGAAGCTTAATAACTGAATAATAGTAATAGCTTAATAACTAGTATAGGGCTGCACATTGTGTATTGTTATCATAATACTGACCTCAACGCTTGCAAAATGTAAATGTAAATGGCCCCACAATATCAGAAAAGTTGCACCACCACTGACAATATCACCATCAGTTTAAATAATTATAAATATTCAATATATATATAAATATTTAATTTAAATATTTTGTTTTAGACAAAATTTGTCTGAAAATCTCCACTTTTTTAGTTTTTCCTTTGATATATCTCTGATACATCTAAAGTTGTAGTCAAAGTAGCGCCAATGGAAGGATGACCCCAATGAGCTTCATTATGTTGTGCTAGCCTTATATCGCAAGTGCAATCTGGGATCATGTGGTATTTGATATTCTGAGTAGACTGCTGGGTCAAGGTCTACTGTATAATGATGTTTCCATCACAGACACATCACAGACGCACCATCAGTTGGATGTATTTGGATGCCCTCCATCACATAGATGTGACACATGTGTTTTTCCCCCAGTACCCTTGGCGCAAAAGAGAAACTTGAAGCCCCTATCACGGCCCGTCACTTCCAGCCCATGACCTGGGGGCAAGAGAGGTGTTTGAGATGCGTGGGGGTGTCCCCACACAAGTGAGCTGTGTTGCTCCAATGCAATTACCTCCGGTTAATGAAGAGAGACCCCCCACCCCCCCTCCCCGCGAGCTGTCCTGCTCTGTGCCTCGCGCTGGCAGTGTAATCAAACAGTCTGAAGCCTCTGTTCGGGAGGCTGTTTACCTTTGCGCCACTGGGGCGACTGAGGCGCAGCTTGATGCAGAAAGCTCTGCTGTTGCTATGGGAGAAGGCTTCTCCCTTCGCCGCCATGGCAGCTAACTGAGTTTGACAGAGCTGTTTTTTGCGCCCCCCCCGGGCTGCGGGGACTCAGCTTGGCCGAGCACCAGCCGGTCCATGTTTCTTGACTCGTAGAAAGAAAGAGGGCGTGTGGTTTTCAAGAAGAAGGTGAAAGGTGACAAAGAAGTAACTTGTGAATAAAGAAAATCTGTTTGTGGTGCTTCTGGTTTGGTTTTACTGTTAGTCGTGCTAGAGAGCAGAGGTAAGCAAGCATGCAGACTTGGTCAAATAACATATTAATTTCAAATTACATTTTATGTATGGCATCTTCGAGAGCCTTGAAACTGAAGCATTAGCTTTAAAATAGTTGATAAGTTAGCCTAATGTCTTTAGTAAGTGTTTGCGAGTCAAGTCTGGAGTCTCAGGGGTGCAACCCTCGGTCTGAACCTTCAGGAAGTGTGTGTTTGAAGGTAAGAGAGAAAACAACTTGAAACAGTTTGTTGGTCTGTAATTAGAAAAGCAAATATGCTAGCAAGCTAGAATGATAGCTAATTCAGCTGAAGTTTTAGTGTATTTCATAGGAATGATCATTAACTCACGAATCCTTCAGCTCGATGAGGTGACAACAGATAAATTCATGCTTAAAATTCTTATACGGAGAAAATAGGCCTTATTGGGATAGGCCCATACAATCTCCCAAACAAAGAATGGAGTAATAATTAATATTATTAATATGTATAATTAATTATCTGAGTAATGCTCCTACTGTTACATTTTTGAGCCTTATTCTCTAGATGATGTCTTAAAGGTTTATTCTTTTGAGTAATTTAGAAATTTCAAGTCACTCAAAGCCCTGTACAGTTTATGAATACATATTCCCCTCATCCACTGGAACATTTAAATCAATGTTAATGCTACTGGCATATTTCACTCAATTATTTAATTATCTTTAATTAAGTTGTCAACAGATTTCACTCAGTTATCAGTATATTTCACTGATTGCAGCCTTTTAGCAAACATTGCTAGCCTAACTACTTAGCAATCTACTGACACTACTACTGTACCATACTATATTAAACTAGAAAAAAAAATCCCATATTACATATGGCTTGAAGTTTACGCACAAACGGCTATCAGTCAAAACTGTTTAAGACATATATTAAGTATTTTCTTGTCCGTTAACATTACTAGCCAAGTCACAAGACTGCTAATGGCACCTCTGAGGTACCCTTGAGCAAGATACCATCCCCACACACTGCTTCCCGGGCGCCGTGTTCCTGGCTGCCTGCTGCTTCACTTGGTGAATGGGTTAAATGCAGAGAAAGAATTTCGAGCTGTTCACACTGTGTGCTGTGGTGTGTTCACGTATGACAGAATGGTCACTTTACACTTTTTACACATCATACTACACATTTATCTGGTTCCTTTCAGCTGGTAAACACTGCACAAAAATGATACATTCATTAGATGATTTTGAAAGACTTATGACTTCATGAAATGTTTTGAGCAGAGTGACAAATTAGCTTGAGTGTAATGTTTTCTGCAGTGCTCCCTATGGGCTGTTTTGCTAGTTTACCAAAACCTCATTTCTTTTCTGTTTTCCTTGATTTTGCTCTGAGCTCTAATCTGGTAGCCATGTGGATGCACAGCATCTTTGCACTACAGATCAGAGAAAATCAAGGTCAGAAAGGAGGATTTTACTCAGAACCAGCTGAGACTGACTAGCCCTGCCACTCGGTCACTGCATCATGACGTCATGTTACCAAGCCCCATAGGCTTTTTTGTATTAATGCTAGTGGTAAGTGCTAACGTAGCAAGTGCTATATTATGTCTGACCACAACAAACATGTAAAATGCAATGTTAGGCTAAAGAATACTCAATAAGTTAATGATAAAAATCTCCTTGACCAGATAAGGGTGAGGTTGAAGTCCATACTCCGTTTTTAGAAACACTGAGGAATTCTCAGTTCTCGTAGTCTGATGTGGCTTCTCCTTCAAGGGTATACTGATAAGCCTGTCTGTGTTTTGGGAGTGGGGCTTCAAGAGCAGGAAAGAGCCGTTCTCTCTCTCTCTCTCTTTCTCTCTCTCTCCCTCTC
>JBBPCZ010032916.1:0-13725 GCA_037974445.1 Brycinus macrolepidotus
TAATTTTGTCTAAAATGAAGTAGAGCAGAGCATACTTAACCGTGATATTTCACCAAACTAGTAGCTTATCCTACAAACTGAAAACTCCAAAATTGAAAAATATACGCCGACTGCGTTTATGACAGCTGTTTGGAAGCACTGTGGAGAAAGAGGATGGAATCCACCGTGCCGGGGTTCAGCCTATTTTGACGCGCTTCCAGCACGGGACCTGCTGAACTAATGAAATGCGTTTTGTAACTTTTTGACCCGCCCACCCGCACGCACGATATTTTAAAAATGTCTGCCCTAAAACCGCCCGCACCCGCGGGTCATGGGTCGACCCGCGCATCACTAACACCGGCCTTACAGCTGGAGTGTAAAACTAAAGCAACAAACATCAAAAACCAAACAAAGATCTTTGTTGATCAACAACATTTGAGGTAAGAGTAAGATTTCGACTTGTAAAACAATTAGGAGCATGTATATCTTCCTTTCAAGTAACACACAAGAGTTTAACAAGGAACAACCAAATATACTCTTAGTCATGACTAAGCTGATAACGTAAAACATGGTTTAGATACAGCAGGTGTATAAAACATAAAACATATATTAAAGCCTGGCATATTCCATTAACTTTTTTGGCTTGTTTACAATATAAGGTTTTCTATTCACCTCTTTTATGCAAATTTTAGAAAGGTGCTTAATCCTGAATGGAAAAGTCAGAAAAAAAAGCCTAAATAACATAAAAATATATTTTACGCTTGGATGAGAGGAAGAAGTTGATTTATCTATAAAGGAATGTGAAAAGTCACATTTCTAAACCATCTGGCAATACCAAGCACTGCGGCAGATAAAAACTCTCAACAGTGCCGGCATTAATGGTGGTTTGATGGGTGATGGCAAAATGTTCATTGACTTCAGCCCTCCTTAGATGGTCACTGAGAAAGCCATTCCAGAACCATTTTTTTTCTTCAACAAGCTCAGTAGTGTATCGTGATAAACAAAGGAAATGCACATATAGGCTCACTGTGTTTTATTGTACATTTTGATGTTATTCATTCAGTTCTTGCTCTCAGTATAAAATCAACACATTTCATTGACATTTAGTTGTAGGTGTTGACAGCTAGATTAAAAAGTTCTTTGTGAAAGTGTAACTGTGCTGGGAGAAAACATCTCTCCACAAAGATGGACGTGTGGAGATAAAACAGACAGCACAACTGCAGACCAAAAAAATCCTACAAAACAGATGATTTTTAAAGAAATTATCATACACATTTCTATTTAAATATATTCCGTCAACATTACTAAAGAACAAAAATGAATAACTGAACTATGAGGCCTCCAAAATTGTCTTTCATTTGTAAAACTCTCTGTTAATGCTGGCCTTTGTAAATTTCTTGTAATCCTGACTGTGTAAGCCTGACTCTGTTTTGCTTGTTTGTATTTCATTAGTATCTACCACGTTGTGTCTTTGTTATCCCTGTTGATATTTTCTCTTTTTTTGTGTGTAACTTTGCATTAAACATTTTTGGATCTCATGGTTACATCCTGTCTGCCTTAATCCTCACTCTTTACAGAATCCTACATCGATCTTATTTGAGTGTAGACTCATAACTGGACCAATTTTCCATCTTGAAGTGAAGTTTTTATAACATCCATAATTATGGCATCTGATCTACACTTAAAAAAAACACTCCCGCATATCTCATTAGGCCCTTATAATGAACAATTGTGTCACAATGAAAGGCTCGAGCTGCTAGCCCAGTGTAGTGTGATTGGTGAACCCAAACGCGGATTGACGCAAGAGAGCAGGTGAACCACGCACTTTACTCTAAGAACGCTCTTACCACAGAGTAGAGATTCCCACCAGGAATCCGCATTCTTATTCACACACACAGTCAAGGAGAGAGATACAGAGAAAACCGGAGTATTCACAGTAAGGGTTGAGTTGGGCTGGAGTCGAGGTGCCATAGGGACTCAATGACTGAGCGGTGAAGGCAAGCCTCTCACCTGTTTATATACCGGGTGACGCGCTTCACTTCCGGGACCTTGTAGCTGTCATGTGACAAATTGTGAGAGTTCCCCAACACAATCTCCTAAAACGGCTTCCTTGGCAGGTGTGGCTGAATGGCCATTTACAGGCTGAGACCCTGTCAGGAATCTGTTGCCTCACTAGAGTTGTGGTTAGACAGCACAACGGTTAACGTGGTAAAATGTGTTGGGCATATCTGTGATGATCAGGTTTCACTCAGTGTAGATGAAGAAGCCATGAACAGTGGCACTGACGATACCTGATGGTCCAGAGAGGACATGATCTAGGACATGATAATACAGCAAGGTATAGCAAAGGCTAAAGTGCATGCAGAGGCCCTTTAGTCAGATCACTGAGTTTAATTACTAGATCGCTTTAAAAATCAGACCCATGCTATCAATGCTGTGAAGGTGTGATTTGTTCTCACAGCTGTGAAGAGCCCTTTAGAGGGGCAGATGCTCAACTGTATTTTTGTCAGCCGGGGAGTGGGGGCAGTGCAGAAACCTAACCTGACGGAAATTCTTGTGGACGGGCGACACCTGCCTCGTTAAAAAGGGCACTATGGCCATGTGCCTGTTTAGACCATCACCCTTAAGAAATAGTCCAGCACTTTTCAGTCTTAATCCCTACCTTCTGCATCTGTTGTACTGTTGATTGCCACAGACAATGATTTTAATGTGTTTACCTGTAAAAAAAAAAAAAGGCTTAATGCTTAATTCTTGAGAAAAAATTGAAAGACATGATACAAAGTAAAATTATTTAACAGCCACTACATTCTAGCAATGAAGGTCTTAAGGACTTAAGATGTCTAACCAAAACTGCTCTTATAAAGTTTTATCCAACTTTCAAACGCTGCAACAGTAAAAAAGCAGCGAGCCTCATTGGTTTTACAGAATTAATGATTATATATTGTATTCATATTTTCATTCATCAATGCTCTCTTGCATAATGCCCAGCATGCATTTTGAGAATACATCGGACAACAATTGGAAATCATTGTGGTGTCGAAATTTCCATTAGTGTAACTCTTACACTGGTCGTCCAAACAAAAAGGAGCCAAAATAAGGTAAGGTATTTAGATACATTTCCAGCTTTAAATTTTAGCTTATCTTCTTCATCCGGAAAGCAATTTATGCTGTTTGAATAATGTTCTCCATTGTAATAATGATTTAAAGACAGTTAGTAGAGTTATTTGGCTTTAGTAAAGTTAAGTAATGTTAGCTATAATGTTAGCTTAAGTAATGTTAGCTATACGTATGCTTACCTTCCCCAGCTAATGACAAAACATCTTTTTAAAACAGCCCATTCCAAAAAATAGTTTTCAAAAGTTCCTGCCATCAAGATACATAAGATAAGAGAAGGTAAGATTAGATAAAAAATAAAGCTCTGAAAAATGCTGGAGTTTTCCTTCAATAACTGACTAAGTCTGCTACAAACCTCAGAAATCGAACATGTCTTGACTGATTGACTACATTTGGGGTATTGGGAAATATGTGTAAACCATGTTGTCAAACTACTGCTTTTTTTTTCATTTGCTGCTAGAATTTGTATTTTTCAATTTGTCAAGACTTTTAGTAGAAATTGCTTGCATTACAATTAGAAACATGCATTGTGATACAATACAAAGGTGATGCTGTTGAACAAATGATTAGTTTTGTACATGTTTTATAATGATTTGATGTACTCAGATTTAGTATTCGTCCTTTATGATTCAAGTATGATCCAGTTTGTCTCAACTTTAGTTAAATATAACAGTATTTCTAATGCCTTGCACAACAAACCCCATATATTCCTTGTTAAAAGATGTCTGAACCAGGAAACAACAGGTCCAGTAATAAAGATGCAGTCAACAGTGTGTGTAAGGGATTGTGTATTATATAGCATCTGTGTGAATGAGAGGATACGTTGTCAGCAGGGAAACCTGACGAGTGCATAATGATTGCAGTGTTACCAGTATAGCCATGGGCTGTGTTGTTACCTGTCTGTGCGTATCAGCGAGAGAGAGATTGGCAAAGACGCTGGTGAGTCAACAGAGAGTGAGCAGGCAAGCAAGTGAGTGAGAGCCAGAGCATAAGAGAGGGAGAGAGAGAGGGGGTGAGTCTGGCTGTCTAAGAGACAGGGTGGGTCAGAGAAGGACCTGGAAATCAGACAAGAAGAAAACTTAGCAGTGACTCTGCCTAGACATCATAGCACCAGCCCTGCTGGCCTCTGGGAATTTCAGGTCAAAATATTGTTTGCGCTGTGTGTGTGTGTGTGTGTGTGTGTGTGTATGAATTAGTCTCAGAAATACACTATCCAGTAAAATCGTTTGCGCATGCATTGTTTGTGTTAATGCTGCCATTAGCACAACAACAACAAAAACACATATTTGGATAATCAGCAGGGCACAAACTTCTCAGGGATGACTGGGCGAAATGGGTGGAGTCTTCAGGACAGTTGCTCAATATTGGAAAATACTGTTACATACAAGTGGATGGGAAATTACCCAACTTGTTAAATTAATACATTTCTGTTTAGTTTCGACAATTTTTGATTACAGAATAAGAGACAACATCTTATAGGTACAATTTATTCAAAAATCTCAAAATTTATTGGTAGGACAAAAATCATCCTGCCTGTAATGTGTTGCCTTGAAGTTACATTAATTATTATTATCATAATTAAAGAACACATTTGGGATCAGTATTTTTAAGGATCTGTTACATCAGGATCTGGTGAACCTCCTCTCCTTAGACCACTCTTAGACCAAAAATTTCCTGTAGGAAAGTGTTCTTCTTATCTTGTTCAATGTCTTTTGTTCCCTTTACAGAAGTTGTATACCAAAAATAAAACACACTAATTACCGATTACATTAATAGCTTTTTATGAGCGAATAGCAGGTTTTATAAGTACCACATAAGATTATCACAACAATCACCCGGATAGGATAATGAAGCATGTTGTTTTGGTTCTTTGCCCCAACTGGGTTGAACAATGCGACAGACAGTCGTGCTGTAAGTCCCCAAAGGAGGGATGTGCTTAACACAGATACTCTACTCTCAGACACAGATTAGTATTATGGCTGCACAGGCTCCTAGAGTGTTATAGCACCAATCAAAATTCTTTAAACCTGAACTCTGATGTGTGGTATACAATTATATATCCCAAAGCCAGACCTACTATTTCGAGACTAGACTATCAGCTTATCAGCAAGCAGAGGGGATTTGGTGAGCCACAAATTATTATTATTTCTAGTTCAAATTTTTTAAAGATATTCTGATCAGTTACAGGCTCTAAAGCACTATCATTCTAATTTCCTGTTTTGTTGAACAAACTTAAGTCATGATAGTTTAAATATGGAGTCTATCATTTTCAGTCTCAAATTATGAGCAATGTATAAAAACAGGACATAAATAGACTTACTTTGATTTTCTTTTACTTCTCTGTGTCTTCTGATGCTTATCAAGTATGAAACATGCTTGTTTTAAGATATTTCGGCATACATACTATATTATTCGGGATATTTTCTATTTGGACGCCATTGTCCTAGAAGACTGAAACATGGCATCAACATGTGTTGTCCCACTCTGGGACTCCCTGTCATTTCCAGATCATCCATGTTTATGGATTAAGTCTGCTCTGTATGAGACACAACAAAGTGACTGCCACTTAGGTAAGACAGCCAAGCTTGATCTCTCCTTGTGAGTAAGTAGGATTACGTCTCCGGCCAGGGGAACATCCACTCCTAGATAAGGATTTTATTTTGGAGGTCTATAAGAGGTGCCTGAATAGATGCAGTTGAAAATAAATAAGAATGTCTAGGTAGTATGTACCAAATCATTTACTAGCTGACTGAGAGAAAGCTATGCCTTTTCATCCAGATTTGAAACAATACTCTCTGGTGTACTATCCATTGCCATCAGATTTATTTGTACTTAGAAAACTCAAATCTCACTACTAAAAGATACCCTCTGGAATGTGATTAATTCCCTTAAAAATGTTGGATCTACATGACTATAAATAATGAGCTCAGAACGACAACCACCTTTTCCTCAGACACAGACTGAGATAAATTCTTACCAAAGCTAATCATATGACAATTTATCCAGCTATCAAGCATAATGTTTCCTGAGATTTCCTGATATTTATTCATGATCAAGGAACTGAAAATTCACCCACACTATACTTATTACCACAAGTTCATTCCTCTCTAAAACTAGTCCTGTCACAAACTATACACATTTGCAGATCTTTTGACTGAACAATGCATGAATGTGTTCCTCAAAAACATGTTTCATGTAAACTTTTCAGCAACTTCCCCTCTGCCATGTTATGAGTGAGTTTTGTGCTAGCGCGTTTTTTGTATTTTTTCAACTCAGCCCATTCACAACCATTTAGTGTAATAGTTTTCTGTGAAGTAGCTTTTAGAGGTAATAAACACCACCTGTGGTTACCTTTTTGAACAATTCTGACTCTGTAAGATTCACACCACATCATATCATATCAGACCTCTCTAAATGACTTTCCCTTTATGATTTAATATAGATTTAAACAAAAAATGGAATGAATTCCCTATTAAATGTAACAAACATTATTAAATATCCTTAAAGTCCTTACTTTATAATACAGTATTTATATACCTGTTATAATGATTTTGGTGGGATGATTAGTGATTTGGCTTAGTACTACATATTACACACACAAGCTGATCCAACTTTATGGACGAAAGGTACATTCAGAACAATGCACAATTCCAAGAACATGCATGTTGCTTCATTAAATAAATATTTTATTGTCAGTGAAAATAAATATATTTTCTTAAGATAGAATCAACAACATTAAAAAAGCATTTCTGGGAGTGAAGATACAGAAAAAAAATCAAGCCACACAACTGAGGGAGCACATACAATCCCACTCGTATACACAATGCCTGGAGTAAGCCTGCCATTGGACATTCTAAATTGATCCATGGGGAGGGTAATGGCATCTGAACAACTATGGTACACAGAGTAGCAAAAGTCCTACAAGTGGCTTTGGCTAAATGTTTGGATAGCTATGCAATATTTGACCTGCAAGACTTCCCTTCACAAAAAGACTGGTCCCTTTTTAATGCGGATATTGTTTGCTTGCTCTCCAAACAATAAATAGTACATCTTGAGAACACTCTTATAAATAAAGGTGCCTAAAAGGGTTTTTTGCAGCAATGTCATTAAAGAACCATTTCTTTAAAAGAGACGTTGTCCTTTCTGTTTCGGTAAAAAGTTTTTTTCCCTGAACCAAATGTCCAAGCCAAAACCCATTTAGGAATGTGTATTTATAAGAGTGCAGTATGCTACAGTTTAGGGATGTCATGAATGTAATTTTATATAAATTTACTGATTATCAAGTGTTGATTATCAGTTTGAAAAACAGGATATGACCCCCATTGGCTTTTTGTCATTGTGTATCATTGGATTCTCATTGGTTCCCACTGTTGCTATTACAGGCCTGGCTGTGACTAGGGCTTGTCCCCTGAGCTAGGTGGGTTGAGAAGGGAGTGGAGCACAGTTCTAGAGGAACAGATTAACCTAGTACAACAGCAAGCTCGGCAATTCCCATACAAAGCCCAACCCCCCACCACCACTGAGAAAAGCAAATACCACCTCTTCAGCAGAGTGCAGGAGCCTTTCCCGAACGCTTAGTTATTTTCAGAGCTGTAATACACAAATGAACATACCCACTTTGTAATTATGAGGCCATTTGGGAGACTGACCTCAATTAAGAGGAGGCATGTGTGTAATTTAAATGAAATCACTAGTTAACTTGCAACGTAAACACATAAAGAGTGAGCGCCCAGCCTTTTCGTGCCAGCCTAAAGGCATGAAACCTTATAATGAGATTGACAATGCATGTGGTGATTGTTTCAAATAATAACTTAACGAATGACATTCAGATTAATCTAGACAGAGGTGGCAACAGAAAAAGTATTCCCATAGTACATCGCATTGTCCTCACCTACTTAGCGGCTTGCTACGAGATATCACTTAGCGAGAAATGTGGCGTAAAGGACATTGATTACACAGTGGCACTGTATTGTCAAACTCAAGTTCAAGTTATTCACAGTATAGTGACATTTTCAATACATCTACTGACCACAAACATACAATTTGGATAGAGATGCTGACGTCAAAAGTAAATGACGCATTAGCCCTCAGTGTAACTTATGGATGCTCGATTTTTCCCCCCAGAATTAGCCTATATGACACATGTAGAGGGAAGCTCAGATATTTGTTCATTTAAGCAGAAGTACCAGTATCAGTATTCTGTGAAAAAGAAAAAATAATAATGCTGCTTGATTAAGGCAGTCCTGGAGCTGTGGCTAACCAGCAGAGAACGCAGAGTTCGGCAGATAGCAGAAGAAGTTAATAAGACATTCCAGTGCTTTCAAAGCTGTTTCTCTTTATCCCATTAAGCGTAAAGAGACATCCTACAGTGAATGCTTGACATGTACTTGCCAGCCTGTTGATTTGGTTTAATTCTGTCAAAGTAGTAGAAACATTTTGAGCTTTAAAAGTATAATAACTGTAATAAATGTGCTGTCAATGCCAAAGGCAGCCATCTTGATAAAACAGATTTTAAGAGAAAATGACCAAATAAAGAGTGTTGTAATGAGCATGGCATTTTATACCCGTCCACTTCACCAGTCCTTTAGCCGTTAAAAATGGTCAATTTAGAGCAATATAGAAATAATCAAAACCAGTTTTGAAGTACCAGCCTTCAATACACAGAAAATACTCATTCTGCTCTTCTTATTGCAAGCCTCTGGAAGCTTGCTTGAGGAAGAGTAGAATTCAGTTTTTATGTCATCTGAGTTCAATATATGTTCACGTTTTTCAGTGGTCGTCATAAATAAGTATATTTTTAAACGCCATTCAATCGTGGCCCCAGAGAAGCAAGGCAGTCTATGCGTTGTTCTATGCAGGGTTCTTTTCCCATGAAGTGAGGTTACATTCATCCCCGGTTTGACACTACGTCATCAACCCTGGGGACTGATAGAAAAAGACAAGGTCTGCTACTGCACAAAGCCACAGTTTAAAAAAAAAGGTCATTTTCAGAGCTCGGCTCTTAAAAGAGCCTCCCTCCTTCCTTCTCAATTCATTCCACAAAAATGGGTCAGGTCAGAGTGTACTATAGTATATATAGCATAACTTCACAGACAAACAAAGTCACTTGGGACCAGAAAGATTGGCTTCTCTTGTGATGTCCTCAGCATTGTATGAGTAACCAACTCGTTTGCTGACTGGGCAGATATGAAGCAAATGCAATTCTAATTGGCCACTCAGCAGCTGACGGTGCTAGGCTGCTGCTTGCACACAAAGTCTGAGAAGAAGTCAAACTCGTTCTGACCCAGGTAGAGCTCAGGGAGCTCCTGGACCCTATCTAAACCCAGTTCCAGAACAAGAGATGTGAGAACCTCCTCATCAATTAAGTCTGTGTCCATGACGTTGAGTCCCAGAGCTGGCCCACCCATGCCCATCTGCATGCCTGCCAACTGGCCCGGGCACATCCTGTACTGGGCCCCGTTTGCCATGTGGTGTCCATTCCCAGGCCCAAGTGGGAGCCCATGATATTGGGTATTAAGTTTCTGCAGATGCATGCTGGCCATGAGCTGCTGAGATGTGCTCAGGCCACCTCCGCCCATATACTGTTGTGGTTGCTGCTGGGGGTTCTGTGGATGCATGTGGTGCTGTGCTTGAAGGTGCGCCCCCTGCTGCTGGTTGGTACCCCCGTACATCATGCTGCCCGTCTGCATCTGGTGATGATGTCCACCGCCCATCTGACCGCCAACCTGGCCGTTCATCACAGGCCCCATCCCGGGTCGCTGCCTCATGACCACCTCCATGGACCCCTGCGGCCCCCTGCTGTAAGGCATCAGCTGCCCGCTGGGAAGGCTGCGCAGGCCTGGCTGGCCCGCATGCTGAGGATGGCCGTTCATTCCCATGCGGAACCCATGCAGACCTCCGCCGACAGAGCCATGAGTCATGGGCATCATCATGTGATCAGCCATGGCTTGGAAGTAATTCTGTGAAAAATATGGCACTAATGTCAGCACAGATAAGTGAAAAAATGCAACAATTCCTGACGCGAAATCGACCGACAAGGCCAGTTTTACTTCAGTGCAAATGAGGACAGGAATGGTTTGTCCTCACTCTTCTGAATTTTTCCCCTGTTTACACTTTCCCTGTAAGATGTTTGCCATTTTAAACTCCACCACTCTCATTCCTCTCAACTGCATTAAGCAAACAATTGCAGTTCTGAATGAAATTCGACTGGCCTAAGTGGTTCCTGTCTTAGCCCGACCCTTAAACCCATTGTGCACAAACCCCTGACAGAGACAAAGCCTAGGTGTGAGAGCATGAGCCCTCTGCAGAGAAAACAATGTGCTCAGCAAACAAAGCCCCTGTACAGACACTGAGGAGAGATATGGATACGAGGTCTAACGGCCAAATAAATTCCTAACGGTCTGATGGTGCGACTGACTGGCCGCTACAATCTTCCATTCCCTCGATTCCAGCCTCAGCTCGAGGTGCACTTTGGAGACTTCTTTGACTGATCAGACATTTTACAGGCTGGCTTTCCAGCGTCTTTTGCAATGAACCGACTGTCAAACAAGCTGAGAAATTAATCATCTAAGCTGTTCTTAACCGTCCTCTGCAGATGGTTTAATAGAACCATGCTCAAATAAAACGAACCCACACTAACACTGTAATCTATGGTGGTGGATGATCTTATAGCTCTTCTAGGTGATCTTTTAGCTCGTATGGGTGTCTTTACCCACAGCTGCCTCGGTTTAAAACAGGAGAATTTATCTTCCCCATTTATTCCCCTTTATCCCCCTCTCCACTCCAATCCGAGTTCTCACGCCGGATGGCCGCCCGTGGTGCTCTGGTCTGGGTTTTATCTCCAGCCTGGTGGACTCATTAAATGTTCTGATCTGGGAAAGTTTGCGGTCCCTCTCGGTACAGCTCGCTTCAGTTTTACAGCTCCAGAGAAAGCGCTTGGATAACTCGAGGGACCGTGGAGAAGAGGACCATTAAAGATCTCAGCAGTGTTTCATGATCAGGCTCCTGCGGAGCACCACTGGAGCTCCAGTGTTTTACATTGAAAACAAAAGTTGAGAGCAGTTCCACCCTTAAAGCACCCAGTAATGTATGACAAAAAAAAACAAAACAGAAAACAAAAGAAATGCACCGCACACACATCAGTAAAGACTCTTTAACCCAAAACTGGGCAGAACGATAAAGATGATTTAAACACACGCACCGGTTTGTGTTCTCCTTCCTTTTAGAAGACTCTAGAAGCTCCTTTAAATGTCCAGCCGGGTGTCTGCGGAGCTCCTCGGCTCCAGAGGCGGCTCGCTGAGCTCCAGTCCGTCCGGTCCCTGATCAAGAGGTGTCTTTCTGGGTCAACCTGCGGATTATATACATCTCCGGAGCGGAACGGACCGGGAGCGAGAAAGAGGCGCGTTTCATTCTGTCCCCACCCGTTTTAGGCAAGCCCCGCCCCCAGCGCTCGTTTATTAATTCACGCTGAGTAACCTACCAACCAATCACAGCTCAGGTCACAGGACGGACCAGCCAATCGAAGCGCGGATAGAGCGTTCTCCAGAATACGGGTGAGAAATAAAAATAACCCCGCGCGCCCGTGGGTGGGGTGGGGGGCGGAGTCACACCCCTCCTCCTCCTCTTCTGTGTTGTGATTGGTTGTTCCTCTAATAGAGTGCAAACAAGACCTCTGTATCTCAAGCAGCGAGATATCAGCGTGAGGAACGTGGGAGTAGGAGCGTTACCTAAAACACTGAAAAAAAAACGTTCTTACTTTAAGAAGAAGGTATCCAGGCTCTCTTGACATGTGGAGTTTTAATAATAAATTTAAATGACAGTAAATTATGTTTTGTGTTCTGTTAGCACTTTAAATTTATTGGTTCATGACGTCATAAGGCGTGTTATTCAGTACCTGCGGGGAAAACGATGTAAAAACTGTCCTCAGTTATTATTATTAGCAGTAAGCCAGGATTCATTGAGTCTCCCTGTCATTCAGGTTTAATAATTTATAAATTGTAACAAAACATCATTTTAAACGAGCCAGTTTCTCACTTTTTGGGTTAAATGTAGATTTCACAAACTGTATTTTTAATTTCATTAGAGTATTACATTTGTAATATTATATATAAAATAAGTAGTCTCATGGGCTTTCAACTTCACTTTAAACTGCCTACATCCGATCTCGAGACCTGATTGTTGTCCATGCACTCTGAAAGTAGAATGAGCAGACATCAGCACTTTAGGTCCATAAAGTATAAATCCTTCCTAGGATTTTGCCTGGCATCTCCAGGTTACCAGGGGTGCCCAGTTCAGGTCCTAGAGGCCACAGTTTGGTGATTTCTCTGCTCAGACACACCTGGGCCCTGATGTATAAATGGGATGTACGCACAAAAATGCTGCGTACGCCCGTTTCCACGATCACGTTGAGATGTATAAACACTAAACTTGATGTACCGCTACGCACATTTTCACGGCAACCCCAGCCAATGCGTAAGACGTGGCTTCTCACCCCTCTCGCAAACTCACAGAGTGAACAAGAGCGACGTTATAATGACATCCATTCTTGGGCACGGGCGGTGGTACAGGGCAGCTTAAGGCCCGTTGGCGATGCCTGGTCAAGACCGGTGGAGTGCCGCATGTAGGGTGCTGCATAATGTGGCACAAAATCGTGGCTTGCCTGTACCTGAAGAGCTGAGGAATGATGAGCCTGACCTTAACCCACCAAATGTTCCACCAAATGGGACAGCATTACAACTTCGTTTGAATGTAATAGAAAGAATGTAAAAACAGGTAATCAAACGCAGCATATATTTTTTAACTAATTCTTTTAATGTGTGGTTAACGTCATATAGCATAGCATATATATTTTTTAGTTCATTGGCAACATCTCTTAAAGCATTGACTACTGCATACAGAATAAACATAAGTAATGCTGCATCTGCTGCCTACTTGTTCATCTTAACCATGCAAATAAGTCAAACAAGAACAGTACAAAAAAAAAAAAAACTCACCCGCGGAGTCCCCTTCACCCGCGGGCAAAATTCCTGTTATAAGCATGTCCCCAATAATTGCAGCAACTCGCTGCTCAAAAGGTGTGAGCCCCGGAATTCCGCTACCTCCTCCAGTGGTGTTGAGACTCTTACGGTGAGCCACTACTCACTGCTTTACGTCGACTTTAATATCCGACCATTTCTTTTTTATTTCGGGCACTGTGCGACTTTCCGAACTTACATTTTTAAGTGCCTCTGCCATGCTGTGCTGCTCCATCAATTTTCTTTTGTTGTTGATGCCACTACTTAATCCACCAAACAGAATTTTTTTCTTGCCTCAGTTTTAGTAAGCAAGACCTCCACTTCGCATTCGCTAATTTTTTTCTTTTTCCGCGTGCCTTGGCCATTGTTTTTTAACAAAACCCTGAACAAAGTGGGTATTTATATTGATTTGCATATTCAAATATGTATAATTATGGGAGGAGTCAGGGCGTGACTGTGACACGCCATTTTACATGAGGCCCCTGGTCACCTGTTAAATCCTTCTTTCCTTTGCATCTTCCCCTATCACACCATCTGCCTCGATGTCCTCCCTCACCACATCCATAAACCTCCTATTAGGCCTTCCTCTTCTCCTCTTCCCTGCAGCTCCATCCTCAGC
>JBBPCZ010032927.1:0-13725 GCA_037974445.1 Brycinus macrolepidotus
AATAATAATAATAATAATAATAATAATAATAATAATACTTAAGTATAAAATAAACAACCGCCTACAGAGATTTATTTTAAATAACTCTGTTTCTGAATTGTCTGGATTCATGCTACAGTTGGTATAGAAAAGAATCACCCCTTTCAAAGGATTCACGTTTTGTTTTTTTGTAGAAAGACATACAACGCCCCCCCCCCCCCAAAAAAAAAAAATCCAGCTGTGCGATTTATAACATCCAAGTGAAAGATGTTACAGTCCCAATTTAGAAAAAAAAAATCACTGAGATTTATAAAAGATCACCCCTCTCCTAAAAATACTTGTAAACTCAATCAGGTGTAACTCATCACCTTCTCCATTGCACACCAGGCTAATTGGCTAATTCTAATTAGTTCAGCATAAAACAACTATTGCTGGAGCATTTCAATGCTTGCTAGTGCAGCTGAAAGCAAACAATTAACTATGGGTGGCAAGGCACTGTCAAAAGATCTCAGGGATAAAGTTTTGGACAGGCACAAGTCAGGAGACGGATACAAAATATTGTAAAGGCTTTATCAATCCCTAGGAGCACAGTAAAGTCTTAATTAAGAAGTGGAAAGTGTTTGGTGCTACTGGGACCCTCCCTGGATCAGGTGGTCCCTCCAAACTGGATGGAAGAGTGAGGAGGAAACTGGTCAGAGAGGCCACAAAGAGGCCAATGACAACTTTGAAGTAGTTACAGGCATTTATAGCAACAAGTGGTCATTGTGTGCGCTTTCCAATGGCTCCACAAATGAGGCTTGTATGGGAGGGTTGCAAAAAAAACATCTCTCCACAAGAAAGGCCACATTAAGTTTCGACTGAGCTTTGTAAAACACACCTTAAAGATTCTGAAGCCGAGCGAAAAAAGGTGTTATGGTCAGATGAAACCAAAAATTGAACTATTTAGCCTCAACACCAAACAGTGCATCTGGAGGAAAGCATGGAGGTGGCAGCATCCTGTTGTGGGGGTGTTTCTTTGTGGCAGGAACAGAAGAAAAAATGGAGGGACAAAACGACAGTGACCCAAAGCACACAGGCAAAGTGACCACACAGTGGCTGAAGGAGAAAAAGGTGAATGTCCTTGTGTGTCCTAGTCAGAGTCCAGACTTAAACCCTATTGACTTGAAGATTGTAGCCCACCAACAGTCACCATCTGATTGAGTTTGAACACTTCTGTAAAGAAGGGTGGGCAAATACTGCACAGTCTAGAGGCACAAAGTTGGTAGAGAAGTATCCCAACCGACTCAAGGCAGTAATTAAAGCAAAAGGTGGTTCCACAAAATACTGACATAGGTGGTTGATTTTCATTGATTCTGTTTATTTAATATTTTTTTATTTTCTGAACTGTTGATTTCGTTTTCACTTGGATGTCATAACCTACATTGAGTAAGTACAGCTGGGATTTTGTGTGTGCGTGTGTGTGTGTGTGTGTGTGTGTGTGTGTTTGTGTGTGTGTGTGTATTTATTTCAGGCTGCAAAGCAACAAAATGTGATTTTTTGAAGGTGTTGATTCTTTTCTATATTCACTGTAAGTGTTATACATGCTTGGTTAAGAACAGGAGGCCTTTTTGGAGGTGTGGCACTGAGGGACACAACAAATTGCTTGTTTCGCTTAAACCAGAAACAGGTAAGTTCAGAAACCAGTGGCAAACAAGTGGCATCTCAGAAATGTGAAATGGGCCTGTTGCAGAGCATGGTCTTTATGACCAAGCTTGGTTGTTATTGAGACCAACAACTTAAGTATACTGATAACAGCCAATCAGTGTTATTTAAACATAAGTTCTAGTTTCTAATGTTGTCTGTTATATGAAATTTGTCATTGGTGCTGGAAGACATTTTCATGAAGCTAGATGATGGCTCCAGATTGTATATTTCTGTGGCTGAATCTTGTCCCAGTCAAACACAAGTACTCACTTGGGATTACATGTGATACAGAGAGAATTCCATTGAAATGGAAGCAATGCTTTTTATTGGCTTACAACACAGTTTGGTGGCAGCAAGAAGCAAGAGGACTCCAAGCACAGCAGCGGGAAGCGATTACACTCCCTGAACATTCTGTAAAGGGAAGGTTAACCATTATATATGGTTGTTGCTGGATAGTTAGATAGTTGTATAAGTACATGTAATCAGAATCAGAATCAGAAAACTTTACTGATCCCAGAGGAAGTTGCTTATGTTCCGACTGCACAGACACACAGAGACAAGTACAACGTAAAATATAAAGTCTAAATAAAGCCAATAAAAATCTGCAGAAATAAAACCAAATATGAAATACGCTATGCTATATACACACATGCTGGTTATAAATACTATAGATAAATAACTTACAGTTAAGTTCATTACTTATAAAACAAATAGTTGTTGGGAGTAGACATAAGTAGTGATATTGCACATGGTAAAACTATTGCACATACTAATAATAAGACTATTGTACAATAGATATTGCACATCAAGATATTATTTTAGCACCCGAATAAAATCACAGTATAAGGAGCAACAACAGCACAGAACAGACTAAAAGATCTCCATTACTGATGATATACACAACAACAGGCAATTGCAAAGGAGATAACACATAACATATAAAACCCCAAAGTCACCACAACTATGAACCTCCATGGTTTCAGCTGCTTTAGTGTTCCTTTCAAAACACTGTGAAGAAGATGAGAACTACAATTACCAGTTATAGGGAAGGTGATTCGTAATAACACTAGATTGTGTGTGTGAGTTTGTGACACTATGGCACTGATTTTGACTTCCGTTAACTGTATCATGTTCCCAAACTTTTTAATGGTGGGACCCACATGTAAAGGTCAGGTTTATTTTTAATTATTAAGGTTATTTTTTAAGGTTAAGCTTGCAGCTCACTTTTACTCAATATATTGTTCTTTCAGTCGACAAAACACTAGTATATCAGGATAAAAGCATGAAACATGGGTAGTCAAACACTATTACATATTTAGTGATATTGTGGAATAAAAAAACACAGTAAAATAACACTCTCTGATCACTATTGCTTTTGACATGAAGACCATTGAAGGGAAATAACAGAGAAAAATAGGATTATTTTATACATACTTTTGTGTGTATAGTTGTGTTATTCTTCATAAATTGAGACCTAATACAAACAGCATAATTTAAACTCAAACTAGCCATCGTAACTGTACATGCTGCATGTGAAGGGTATAAAAAAAACACAGTGACTCAAAAATAATTCACTGATCCAGCTTTCTCATGATCCTACCATCCCCACACTGTGATCCACCTATGGCTCACAATCAAAAATTTCAAAATAACCTACTTACTCAAAGCTCCAGCAAAGTTCTAAAATGTGTTAGGCCGCAGATTTTATATTGGTAATACGAACTTGTTCTCAATTATACAAACAGTATACTACTAATAAAACTTTTGACATGTGATTATGCATTTTATTATATTACTTGTACAAAAGTGTCCACAGGTGTGTGTGCAGTCATATGAAATAATACTTGAATACCCCCAGTCAAATAACATTTTGTTGATGTGGAAAAAGTACATAACCTCTAAAGAGAACAAACTTAAATCTGGTATTTTTTAGCAAATTGTTGTGCACAAGTTCCATATGTTCTATATAAGCATTTAAATGTACATAAGTGTGTTCTCTGTTGTCCCCACGCCTGTTATTTATCTGGGCAGTAAGGATGTATTTATAACAAGCAAAAAAAAAAAAAAGATAAAAAAACCAAATAAACAAATAAATAAAATTTTCGTGTGCCGGTGTGTTACATTAAAAAAAAAAGCGCCAGCAATTCAGATGATCTCTACAAAAAAAAGGGTAAGACGAGCACAATGCAATCTTCGTCAGTCAGGAACTGTGAGAGAATGACTCACCAAGTGTTGACAGAGTCTGAGTCAACATTCATGCCAAAGAGTGATTCAGATGGCAATTGACAACAAGCTGTGTACAAGAGAAGCCAAGTCAGTGCAGGAACAGCAGCGGCAAATGATTCAACCACTGCTTGATTTACCAGTCTGATTTTCTATTCTAATTATCCAAATGATACTTGAGACTGTTATTTATTTCTGCCAGTAAGCTGATCTTAATAGTGCTGGCAGGGTACAGATCTTATCATTGGAGTGTGTATTCCCAAATGTGCTGCTAAAGATCGCTGGAAGATAATATCATTACCCTCTGTGATCTCAGCTGCATGATGCTTCTAGAAAAACCTGGACACACTATCTATCAGACTATACACTATGTGGACAAAAGTATTAGGACACACCTCTTAATTACTGAACTCAAGTGTTTCAGTCATACCTATTGCCACAGGTGTATAGTTTGGGGGAAGTTTGGGGAAGGCCTTTTTCTATCCCAGCATGACTCTGCCCCAGTGCACAAAACAAGGTCCATAAAGACATGACCTGACCTCAGCCTTATCCAACACCTTTGGGAAGAGCTGGAACAGAGATTGCGAACAGAGATAAAAAACCTTTCAAAAAAATCCCTTAAAAACCTTTCAAAAGATGGTTCTTTGGAAAACTGTTTGGGTAAATATGAAGAACCTTTTTTATAAAATGAATGAACTTCTACCAAACGATGTTCTAGGAAGTATGAAATCTTTATGCTATGTGATGACCCATTAAACCTTTAAAAGGTTCTTCACACTTACAAATCTCTTTTTTAAACATGGTTCTTTTGGGAAGCAAACAGGGTTTAGGGGTTCTTTAAAAAAGACAACAATCACATATAAATCCACGATTCAAAGAACTGATTAATTGTACAAATGTTCTCTGAATGGTTGAATGTATGGTTGAAGACCTTTTCAGGACTACATAGAGGCTCATTTGTTAAGATTATGGTTTCTGCCTAATAAAGTAGTAATGAGCTTGTTAGTTAACAGCTACTGGCTCAATATGGCATAATAAAAGAATGGCATTAAGGGCATTATAATATCCCCTATACTAAAGCGTTACCATGTTTTTTTTTATTTGGTGAAACAGAAAAAGGCTGGAAGTACAGACTCCAATATGTTGACCTAGGCTGTAAATCAAATGTATATATAATTAATTTATAAACTTCAATTAATCATGTCCTGTAATAATTACTAGGGCTGTCAAAGTGAACACATTAATAATGCACATTATCATAAATGATCAATGTCACTAATTTTGAATACTGTTCTAACTCATTTCCTTAGGTTGACCATCAGCAGTAGAACAACCTGAAGCCCAGCTGGTTGTGTTACTATAACAGAGTCCACACTGCAGCCATCTCATACAAATACAGCTTTAAAATTACTTTCAAAGCAAAGGAGAGATGCTGCAATCCAGTTAGAGTATATATATTACTTGATAAATACTCTCATAATTTTCATGTTCATGATTATACGTACCCTGTGTTCCCATAATGAAAATTAATGTTATTGATTACTGAATGCAATACATTTGTCTGAATTCTAAATGACCGTTTATATACCTTTAACCAAATCCTTTAAACAAAGAATTATTAGGAAAACATGAGGAAACACAAAATAATGATTGACAATATATAATTTTATTTCTTTAAACAAACGTTTTGCAACCCCTTTATCACCCGTGAGAAATAGTAATTGCTCCATAAACTTAATAACTTGTGACAACTGACACTCTCCCTGGAGCAACTTGGGGTTAAGGGTCTTGCTCAGGAACCCAGTGGTGGTGCTGAAGGTAGGATTCAAACCCATGACCTCCTGGTCCAGAGGCAAGTATCCTACCGACTAGGCCACCACCATCCCATAACAGAAACAACCGGATGCTTCCTATATCTTGAGATCCCTCTTCCACATCAATGTGATCATCTTCTTTGCAGAATTGCTTAAATTAAGGTCTAATCATCTCAGTGGAGTTTAATTCAGAATATTTGAATACTCCACTTTAAAACCTTACTTTTGTTTTGTTTGAGCTGTTTGGAGATGAACTTCCTTTTGTGTTTCAGTTCATTTTCTTGCTGCCTGACCCATTTGTGCTAGAGCTTTAGATCACAGCTCAATAACCAGACATTCTCCTGAAGGTTTTCCGGTAGTGTGTAGAATTTAAGGTTCTTTCATCCAAAAAAAAAAAGTCTTCCAGGCCCTGAAGCAGCAAATTATCCTCACCACACACTACCAGCACCATGTTTAGCTGCTAGTAGGACATTCTTATTGTGGAATGCTGTGTTAGCTTTACGCCAAATGTAACAGGACCCCAGTCTTTGACTCATCACTTCGAATGCTGATCTGAATTTCTCCTCTTGGTTAGCAGTTGTTTTTGCTTTTGCAGCTCTCCCGTAGATAGCATTTTCCCCCCAGTATCTTTCTAATGTTGGAATAATGAATGCTGGCTGTAGCTGTGGTGGCTGAGGCCTCCAGGTCCTTAAGTGTTCATTTGGGCTCTTTTTTGAGTTCCTGAATGAATCGTTGATTCGCTCTTGGAGAATTTTGGCGGGATGGCTGCTTCTGGGATGATTAGCCACCACTCCAAATTATCTTCATTTGGACTTTTTAGACTGATATATTTCAGTAACTTTCTTTTTCATCTCCTCTGGAATTTCTTGTGATTACTCGTTGAGACCTTTTAGCCAACTTCTCTTGAAAATGCCAGTAATCAAGCCCGGATGTGTACAGTTATCCCAATTACCATCACTGATCCTAATTATCATCTGGACTTGCTTAACTGGCTGAAAGAGTAATTCCTTTTTATCATAGAGCCAGTTGGTGTTGCATAATGTCTTTCCTTGAGTCAATGAAATGATCATTTATAAGCTTTTTTGTTTATTTGTAGGTATTCAAACAAAATATTACATTTTGTTTCAAAATCTGAAACAATTTAGTGTGATGGAAATGCAAAAATAGACGAAATCAGGAGGGAGACAAAACCTTTTTCATAGAACTGTACATAGAATACAGATTAAGCCAGGAATCTTATACTGACTCTTTATATTTGAGTTTTTAGTGCTAAAGATTATAACTGGCACAGGACCATTTTGTTAACAGTCATGGTTGTTTAAATATTCCATTAATCTAGTGCAAACTCCCTAAAATTGAAAAACATACCCAGGGAACACATTACCAGGAAATGCATCCATTTAGAACTTTTAGCAGCCTTTGCATGTTCAGGCTGTGGAGTGTGTTGTAGTCAAAGCTGTAGTCCAGTGGAAAGCAGTGAACTTATGCAGGGATCAGTACTGAAAGCTTGGTCAAGGATATATTAGTGGCCATTAAGTTGCCTTTGCTGTAGATTCAACATACACTATATGGACAAAAGTATTAGGACACACCTGTTTTTCAGGGTTTTGGGCTAGGCCCCTTACTTCCAATGAAGGGTAATCTCAATGCTTCACCATACCAAGACATTTTGGACAATGCCATACTTCCAGCTTTGTGGACACAGTTTGGGGAAGAACCTTTTCTATTCCAGCATGACTGTGCCCCAGTGCACAAAGTAAGGTCCATAAAGACATGGTTGGATGAGTTCGGTGTGGAAGAACTTGACTGGCCCGCACAAAGCCCGGACCTCAACCCATCCAACACCTTTGGGATGAACTGGAACGGAGATTGTGAGACAGGCCTTCTCATCCAACATCAGTCAATGACCTCATAAATGTTCTACAGAATGAAGGGGGGGGGGGTTAAAGTTAACTTCAAAGTTTGGGTTGAGGTTAAGGTTAGGATTGGAGTTGGGACAAGGGTTATAAATAGGTTCAGTTTTGGGATTGAGATTAAGGTTATGGCTAGAGCCAGGACATTATAAAGTCAAACACATCTGAAAACCCCAAACCAAAAACACACACTCATATCATTTTAAAAGTTATAATAAATAGTAATATTGTTCTATCATATTCTACGCCAGTTAATTAACCTGCTGCAGGCACTGCTATGTCTCTCGCCACTTTATAATTTTGTGCGGTCGGATGATTTGGTATATGAAATACATTTGGTGTCAACATTAAAATTGGATTGTATCATAATATTGCTTATTACACCATTTCCATAGTATGCAAAGAACTGTTTTAAAATTTGTGAACAAAGGGCTCTTATTAGATCAGGAAGGAACAAAAAGAGACAGCAAATGTGGAATGAAGAAAATATTCGCTGCATCTGCTCAAAATTTTAGCAGAGTAAATCCCACTGTGGCGTTTTGATGCATAATAAGGGCTGCTTATGAAAATGCTGCTGTCAGCGTATTTCGCAGTCCCAGAGCTCATAGTGCGCACTCCGTGAAGGAGGTGTTATTTAATTATCAAATCAGTCTACCGCTGACGTTTATTACATTTTTAATCAAAAGTTGAAAAATGATGACCTCCTGCCTACTTCTCCTTTCAGAATCTTATCACACAAATTACATATAGAAACATTTAAGTTGCTATTAACTTGACTGAACATGGAAGATAATATATTTTATAAATCCACAAAAACTTATACCACTGAGTATTAGACACTCTTAAATAATTCAATCATTCAAAATTGAAAAGCTACACGTATTGACATTCATTCCTAGTCTCTCAATTTCCTCCAAAGCATTCGCTTAACCCTTATAAATCGACCATTATTATTAGCGTTTTTGCAATACATTAAATTTCCTGCTAGAGATTAATAATTATAATAATTATACAATTAATTACTTCCACTTTCTTGTCTGCATTTAACTTTTCATTTTTCAATGTCACAAAATGCCAAAAATAAAGCAAAATATAAAACATGGCTTCAGTCACCTTCAGTATATATTACTGTCAGAGCAAAACCTTATCTCAATACATAGCCATAGGAATGATTTACGCACAGGTGGTGCTGGAATTATGCGGAAGGGTGGGGCTAGGGTGTAGGTATTTATGCCATCCAACAGGTGGCAAGCCACCAGAAACGCACAGTGCAAGCATTCTATCAAAGATTTAAAGTAAGTGTGTGTAAAGTGTCCATTTGTCACGGGTGAACACACCACAGTTCGTCACACAGCGTGAAAAGCGCAAAATTGTTCTCTGCATTTAACCCATTCACCACAGCGCCCGGGGAGCAGTGTGTGGGGACGGTACCTTGCTCAAGAGTACCTCAGTGGTACCACTGGCGGTCCTGGGATCCGAACCCATGAACTTCTGATCGCAAGGACAACTCCCTAACCACCAGGCCCCCAGCTGGGGTGGAGTCTGCTTCTTGGGGGCAGAGTCTGCCCTAAAGGTTGTAAGAATGACCTACCACCCCCAACCTCACTAAATCTAATCATGTGAGGTTGAACTTTCTACATCTGGACATAGCTTAGTGCAGCTTACCTTCAGAATGCAAATGTTTTAAAAGTTCAACTCTGTGAATTGCTTCATGTTTTTGTCAAGTGTTTGAAGAATCTAACCTCAGATGAATGTGCACAGCAATAGATCTTTATCTTTGCATGGAAATTCTTCATTTTCTAACGTAGTAATATCTCAGCACTCCTGAGAATTATTAAAACTTCAATATTTGCCAGTCTAAACCCACCATTTGCATTATCATAAGGCTGAATTCATTCTCATTGCAACCTGCACTTTTTAAACTCAACCATCGCCTTTGTCTCTAGTACAGACTAGATCAAATGCACAGCTGATCGCATTAACCTCCAGTGCAGTTTATCGCAACGCCGCTCTGAGAAACCGACACCATATTTCCTTTATCTCCGCAGAATAAAGGATTGCATTCCACACATTCCTTCTTCATTCACGAGGATCATCCGCAAGCGGCATTTTTACTGTTCAAACTCTCATTATTCCTTCCCTATTGCTCACGAAGTAGGAACGGAAACTCCTGCCTGGCATGCACCAAAGCACACATGCACTCCCTCGTTCTCCCTCTCCCACGCAAACACACATGCCAGCATTCACAGCCCATGATCAGTCACTCATTCACTCCTTCATTCACTTTCACTTAAACCCGAGACTGTAAAAGTACTGATGTTTGTTTCATTTGCCATTTAGATTATACTGTTAGTACATGTTTCATTTATTTTCACCAAGTTGTCTTGATTTTATTCTAATACTGGTTGATGCTAAAATCTATATCAAAACAATTCACATTTGTCTGACACCCTTTAGAACTTGAGTCGTTAATATTACCTCCTTTAGTTAGAATTTAAAGATTGCAGTATGTATGATTAGATTATACTAATGAGACTGAAAGTAATGAGAATGATTTATTTAATTAATGCGGGCAGATACCACAGGGGTTGGGAAGAAAGTAATAATGTTGTTGACTGGTGGGGGAGTTGGAGTGGAGACGTAATAATTTTGCACACAAGGTGAGGGGGGTGAGTTTCAATTTAGATTTTATGATGAAGCATCATATTTGGGAGGCTGCAGCACCAACAGCATCCCGGTGTCCCATGTTTTTTTTTTCCTCAAAAAAGTTGCTTAAGAGAGAAGCTAAAAAACTTTCTCAACATTTGATGCAAGTTAATGTACAAATATTTCATCCAAAATCATTTGGGACCATTTATATTGGTCTGATTGTCATACAGTTTTGACAGAGTATAAACAGTAGCCTATATATTAAATTATATAAAAAGTGGAAAACAACACAAATGGAAATATAGGGTTTTATTCTGACAGCATCGACATCGTACTTTTTAAAAGTAATTGTTGAAGTTTGGAATCAGTGTTTTTAATAATATAAAGTAACCATGACATGCTAATCCTGTTCACCTTCATAGCTTTCAAATTATTAGTAGGACACTAAAAAGCTGTAAATAAAAAATCCAAAATGGCAGATTTCTTACAATCTACTTTCAAACAAAAATGTGCCATTGACTGAAAGTACAGAATAGAGTCCACACTCATGACAGAAATTCTTTAATTCTTTAATTCTTTAAATGAACTTCCTGGAAGAAATAATTAATACACCATGCTATTATTATCTCTCTCTCTCTCTCTCTCTCACTTTCTCTCTCGCTCGTTCACCCTCCCTGTGAACATCATGAGTCGTTCTCAGTTGGAAGGTCATTTCTGTTAAAGACACAGAACTAGCAACGGCTTGTTGCTTGCTGACTAGATTAGAAGAAGCTGTGAAACCACAAGGCCTGCTTGCAGCGGACCGAGGGATTATTGATTCCTCCATTGATTTTTAACCAGAAGAAAGACGATGGATGGGAAATAAATAATTCCAGCTGTCTACTTGAGACAGCAACATACGTGAGCTCCACTGAGCCACAGGAGGAACGACTGTTCTATGGCACCTAAGCCAAGCCTGCAGACCTGCGCTGCAATCTGTTTAAGCCTGTGGCCGGATGATATTGTGTCATCTGTCTTTTGCCACTGGAGTCAGTCTTCCTAAACCGTGACATAGTTTGTTTTTAGCATATAGACATGCGCAGATCGAGATGAAAGGATATGGGGGAAGAGAGAAGTGTGAACTGATTGCTCAACACTGGCAACCCACAGGTCTGAGGATGTCTGAGGATGTATTGACTTCTCACATGTGAAAGCTGCAAATACAATTCTGAATTCTGATGCTCCTAGGCCAAGATGGAGTTAAACTTACCTAAAACTCATTTTCCACAAGTATGTGCACCCAATTAACTTCTTAGTCTTTCCACTTTCAAATTATAGTCCTGTTCAAATGCACGCCAGGGCATAACTTGCTGTCACTGACTCCCCCCTGCCGCAGTCAAAACTGGCTGCTCCAATGATTCTCAAAACATTTCGGGTGCTGTTTTGCCCATCGCTGGTCTTATTTGTGAGCATGATTGGAGTACAGAATTTTAGAACCACCTCAGGGCAGTTCTGGCAGGCTAAAACCAGGAAATATTTATGATCATTGATGCCATGAAGAGAAGACTGCCTGCTGTGAACTGCACTCAGATCAAACATAAAAATCCACAGAGGATGATACTTATTTTTAGCCTACAATAATGGTGATAAATGACCACAGATTTCATAAAAGAGTACAGCTAACAAAGCCCTTGGAAGACAGAGATGATTCAAACAACATCTTCTAATAAATCACTATAATACAACTAAACAACTAAAACTACAAATAAACAGTAATATAATATAGAATGCATATTAGATACTCATCTGGTCATCTGGTTATGCATCATACATGCAACATAAATTATAACATAAGATGTACACAAAAGTTCTCACAATTGTTTATACTAGGGCAGTGATGTACCAAGCGGGCTTTCTCATTCTCTTCCCATTGGCTATGTGCAAACTGAAACATTTTCTTTTATTAGTAGGTGGCAAAACAGCTGATATGCTTCCCTTTCCCTTTCCTTAATAACAACAACAACAACAACAACAACAATAATAATAATAATAATAATGTTCCTCAATTCATAAGTCATGTTGAATAAAAGCATCTGCCAAATGAATGTAATAACAACAATAATACTACTCACCCAGGGTGTGAGTGTGTGAATGAATGGTGTGTGCGGTGGGCTGGTGCCCTACCCAGGGTGAGTCCCTGCCTCACACCCGTAGACCCCGGGATAGGCTCTGGGTACCTGTGACCCTAGTAAGGATTAAGTGGTTACAGAAAATTAATGATAACATCAGTCTTGTTGAAATGTCAAAAAAATGAATTTTTTGTAGTCAGATCAGCATCTGCAGGGCCCCCTCTGGTCATAAGTTAACCAAGTTATCCTCACTAACTTAACTCATGTAAGTTAATGTTAAGCATGTGAGAAACAATCTGGAAAAATTAAAGCAATTAAACTTTTTTCTTTTTTTGTGTAGACCAGAAATGGCCACCACTGCAGTAGTGCTAATTGCTGTCTAGGTAGTTTCAGTGGTGGTTATTTCTTAAACTGCAGCACAGATGGCCGGCATGTGAAGTGGAAATGGTTGTAATGAACAGCTAAAATACGGAAAATGCTAGCTACATAGATTTGATAAGACAGCCATGCAGTAGAGTGCACAATAATAGGCCTACCACATAATTAATACACCATAACAATGAAATTCCATATACAGAATATAATGACAGATACCACATGTGGGGTAATACATTATAGTGCTTTACATACAGTTTATGCACTATATAGTTTACATATTACCAAGTTATGGTACAACATATACAAGTGCAGTTGGAAGAAGGCATTGAAAAACTGTAGATACTGTAAAGAACACAGTGAGTCTAGTGAGTTAGACACAGACAGGATTTAGTCAAATCCTTGTGTTCAGAGAGTGTTAAGAGTCCTGATGGCCAGGTGAAAAGTATTTATAATGATTTGGACACTCATTTGGCATCTGCACAGATTTCCTATAGTCTAGTAAGATTGGAAACGGTAAATCTTTTGAAATGTTTTTGTCCTGATTCTCAATATAAAATGTATGATAATCCTTAAAGACACTTTTATTCATATTTGTGAACATCTTTCAACCAGACATGTTAAATAAACATGTTACCTGTCTCACTGGACTGGTCGTCAGAACCACTAAGCACACAGTCACTCTATACTTTTAATGGATTTTCCCTTGGACTTTCTACACATTTATACATCTCCATATTGGAACATATTCAAGCCTTGATGATTCAAACAAGAACAAACAAGAACATATATATATATATGTGTGTGTGTGTGTGTGTGTGTGTGTGTGTGTGTGTGTAGTTTGTATGTTTGTATATTTATGTATATGTATATTGAGGTCAGGGCTCTGTGCGGGTCTGTCAATTTCTTCCACACCCAACTCATCCAGCCATGTCTTTATGGAGCTTGCTTTGTGCACTGGGGCACAGTCATGCTGGAATA
>JBBPCZ010032938.1:0-13725 GCA_037974445.1 Brycinus macrolepidotus
CGCGAGTTAACTATGGCAAACATGCGATTAATCGCGATTAAATATTTTAATCTACTGACAGCCCTAATATATATACACCCCAATTGCCACTATAAATACCCTTTTATTATTAACTGCACATTCTCTGTCCTGCAGAAACGTTGTGGTCCTGTAGGAACGACGTGGTCCTTGTGGAACGCTGTGGACCTGGAGAAACGTTGTTCGGTTTCACTGTGTATTTTGTATATGGCTGAAATAACAAAAAACCTACCTGACTTGATATAAACAGATATGGGTGTAAATAAGTAGAATAAGAAAGATGATTTAGTGTTTAAGGGGCGATATGATATACATTATGTTATAATTTGATTTTTATGAAGCATTAAAATGACTTAAAAACATTACAAGTGTCTGTTGTAGTTTTTAATGCTCAGTAATGGTGTTTTGCTTTTTCTCTGATGGGTTAATGCGATGAAGCGTCCTAATGGTGTAACAGGTTACCCTCATCTGACTGTGGATACATTTGATCTGTTTTGATTTTCTAATGGAATAGCGGTTTGTATGGCAACCGTGAGGCCACATCCCATCAGTCTGCAAGAAAACCAGGGAGCAGAATTAGTCCTGATTAACTGCATGTAGTGCAGATTATAAAAAAAAGTTGAAAAAGTATTATTTTTTGCTTGTACTAAGTTATAAAACCTCAAATGTGACCAATAATGAAATATTCTAGTAAGTACTGATTTGTATTCATTGCTGTACCAGTATGTATTGGCTGCTGTACCATAATGTATTAGTTGCAGTGCCAGTATGTATTGTTGCTGTATCTGTGGGCCGTGGTTGCTGAGGCTGCATGTATTGATTGCTGCACCAGTCTGTACTGATTACTATATAATTGTATGTATTAGGTATTGTACCTGTATGTATTCATTGTTGTGTCTGTATGTATTGATTGCTGTACCTGTATGTACTGGTAACTGTACTTGTATGTACTGATTTCTGTACCACTATGTATTGATTGTTGTACCAATATGTATTGATTACCGTATACCTCTATGTATTAGTGTGTATTGATAACTGTAATTAGAACTTCATCCTGGATTTTATTGGAACCTCATTCGGGATTTAATTAGAACTTCATCTTGGAGCATGTAGCACCTTATACAGCACGTAGCTACTCGTACGGCATGTAGCACCTCACACTCACACATTCACACTCTTTCACACACCTGAAATTCCTGGAGAAGGTAAAACATCCCAACACACCAGCAGGAGCAGTTAGCACAGTTTTTATTTACGACGTTGGCAAAAAGCCATCAAACCTGTATATAAACCTGTGTGACTGACAGCAGGTCTCTCCACCTCACCTGTACATACACCTGAGTGACTTTCAGCAGGTATCTCCACCTGACCTGTACACACACCTGAGTGACTTTCAGCAGGTATCTCCACCTGACCTATACACACACCTGAGTGACTTTCAGCAGGTATCTCCACCTGACCTGTACACACACCTGAGTGGCTTTCAGCAGGTCTCTCCACTTGACCTGTGCACACACAGCCGATCTCACCACCTGACCTGTACACACACCTAACAGCCAGCAGATCACTCCACCTGACCTGTAGGGTCAAATCACTGCCTTTACACTTCGGTGTACACAGCTTTCAGATCAAAGGCTGTCAGACTCTGTTTTATAAACATTACAATATTCATAACAAAAACATCAATGTACCAAAAAAAATTAGTAAACAGTTTTAAAGAGTTTATGGGCCAGTGGTGTTCGTCAGAGCTCCGTCTGATCTCCCTGAGTCTTCATCCTGTAACAAGCAGAAAAGAGTGGAGTCTGTAGGTAATATACTCTCTCTCTCTCTCTCTCTGTTGATAAAATGTGTAGTGATCACCGAACCTGTACATGTTGATTGCTGTACCTGTATGTATTGTGTACCATACTAGTATGTACTGAATACTGTACCTGTATGTATTAATAACTGTTCCAGTATGTACTGATTACTGTACCTGAATGTATTGATTACCTGTACGTATTGGTTGCTGTACCTGTATGCATTGGTTTCTTTTCCTGTATATATTGTTTGCTGTCCCTGCATGAATTGATTACTGTACTAGTATGTTGTTGTACGTGTACTGTATGTATTGATGCTGTTCCAGTATGGATTGGTTGCTGTACCTGTATGTTTTGGTTGCTTTATCAGTATGTATTAATTTCTGTACTACTGTGTGTTGGTTGCTGTATCTGTATGTATTGGTTGCTGTTAGATAAGATAAGATAAGATAAAATAAGATAAGATAAGATAAACCTTTATTAGTCCCACAAGTAGGAAACATCAGTATGTATTAGGTGTTAATAACTGTACTTGTATGTACTGATTACTGTAGCTGTATGTATTGCTTGCTGTGCCAGTATGAATTTGTTGCTGTACTTGTATGTACTGATTCCTTTTGCAGTATGTCTTGATTCTTGTTCCAGTACGTATTGTTGCTGTACCTGTATGTATTGGGTACTGTTCCTGTATATATTGGTTGCAGAGGCTGTATGTATTTATTTCTGTACCTGTATGTATTGATTTCTGTACCCGTATGTACTGAGTACTGTTACTGTATATATTAGTTGTTGTTCCAGTATGTATTGGTTGCTGTACCTGTAATGCACTGGTTGCTGTTCCAGTAAGTATTGGTTGTTGTTCCAGTATGTATTGCTTGCTGTAACCGTGTGTATTGACTACTGTTCCAGTATGCACTGGTTGCTGTAGTGTTGCCGTTCCAGTATGTATAGTTTGCTGTACCTATACCTGTATGTATTGGTTTAGCCACTGCAGCAGCTGAGTGACGCGAGTGTAAACGCCTGGTTTGTTCGGTCTGCCACAGCCCTCCCCCCAGCTGACCACGCCCGCCAGCCTCCACTCTCCGTTAGTGGTCTGACACACCAAAGGACCCCCGCTGTCACCCTGTGGGCAGAACACACACACAGTGTGTGAACTTGCATTCTGAACAGGCCGCTGCTTCACTGCTGCAGCTGGAATACCTGGCAAGAATCCACTCCTCCCTCCAGGGTTCCAGCACAGAGCATCCTAGATGTGAGGTAAGAACCGTAAACCGTTGGGCCGGAACACACGGCCTGATCAATGACCTGCACCTGCGCCTGCCTCAGCTGGGGCGACACGGAACCTGCACACAGGAGAACCACCACAGGCTGAAACAGAGACAATACAGTAGAGTGCAGGTGAGAGTGTTATATATGAAGTGTGTGTTCAGTAAATGCTGCTCCTCTCTGGTAGGCACATGATCTTCTCAAGCTCCACCGTGGTGGTTCTCTCCCTGGAGGAGTGCTGTGTTCTGTGTTTTAGCTAAAAGCCTGATCAAAACACACACTGTCCCTTCCCATTTTCCAAAATACCCTGCATAATCCTGTGTGTAAACAGTCTGTATTCAGAGCAGGTTTGGTGTGAAACGGTTCATTGTAGAGACTTGGATTTCTTGGATTCA
This sequence comes from Brycinus macrolepidotus, assembly GCA_037974445.1. Taxonomy (NCBI): domain Eukaryota; kingdom Metazoa; phylum Chordata; class Actinopteri; order Characiformes; family Alestidae; genus Brycinus; species Brycinus macrolepidotus. Next base: position 3,479 of record JBBPCZ010032938.1, read on the forward strand.
ATGGAACCAGACGTCTCCAACACAAATGCAGTTGTTTTATTCACTATCGATCCCCAGTGTAGCTCCACATGTCTCAGAGTGTTTATATGGATATTGATCATGGTAAAATAGTGGAGAATCTGAACTAAATCACTTTTCTTTGCGGGACTATTTACCTCACGACACCCTGCATGTATCCCTTTTAGGACCTAAAGATTCTCAGAACAAAGTCTCAGGCTTCAGGCGGCACAACCATAACTACTAGATGGAATATCTTTCTGTCAGGGAGTTTTTAGAGGCAGATGTCTGGTTCCATTGGAACTCCATTGGACTCCATTGGAGTTTCACACCAAACACACTCTGACACTCACCTTAAATCTATTCCTTAAGGGAGGGATGTGAATAACTGGAGGAGTTCCTCCTTAAATAAAGCTGTGTCAGAGCAATCTGAAGAAGCAAGTTGTGACCTTCTGTGATTTAGAAGGTGTCTACTACAGTGGCTTCAACCAAAGATGGAAAGGAACTGATGAAAAATCTGTAAAATTTTGTTTATGATGTGTGTGTGAATGGTGTGGTGCGGGTGTTGTCAGTGTTTGGTGTTTTACCTCCTTCACGTGTGTAGCCCCATCCAGTCACCCAGCAGGAGGAACCAGCAGGGAACGACTGTTTGTACGTGGGCAAACACACGGGCCGCACGCCATCTACAACACACACCACACCGTCACTGAAAAGAAAAACTTCACATAAATGCGGCTGATTTCTGAAGAAGCTGTGGGGTTTGTACAGAGTCTTGGACATATGCGGCCTTAAAGAAGGACCTACAGAGCTTGTTTGGGTGGCCAACAGTAGATTAAAAGCTTGAAGACCAGGCCTGGATTAACATTAATGGGTAATCAGCTCCTGTGGAAGTTTCTCTTTTTGTTTATTTATGTGTATCTTAATTGGGTTTTCTCAATGTCAAACTGGAACGGGAAGAGGTTGAGTTAACCCTATTAGGGGCCAAAAGGAAAAACCCAGTTCCCTCTCCCAAAAATCCCAAGCAGCCAGAGATGAAGAAGAGAGAGAGAGAGACAGAATTAAGCCTACAGAAATTATTTTAGAATTTGGTGAGATTTTATTAATAGGTAAGTCGAGAGGTTGATGGGGAAAGTTTGAAAAATTACAATAAGCAAAGTTTCTGATTTGAAAATATCTACATAAATGGGATTGGGGAAAGTCATATCCACTTGTCCTTCCAACTATCAGGATCTGGAGGGAATTTAGACGCCACTGTTTACTGTTTGTGGAAAGTTTTTTTTGGCCTTAAGGTCTTCAAAAGAGGCAAAAAAAACCTTGTGAGCAGCTGAGCAGCATTCACCAAGCCTTTATCTTCATCAGAATTAAATGAGGAAGGTTGTTGTACTTGGGCATTAGTGGTAGTAAAAGCCAGTCTAAAGTGGTGTCTAAATTCACTCCAGATCCTGATAAATGAAAGGACTAGAGGATCTGAAGTGCACTGAGAAGGGGTAGGAGTTTAGAGGGGTCCATAATAAACCTATTAAAGAGGTGGAGGTGCAAGAATCAGTAAGAGGGGAGTTTTACAGAGTGTTAATATTTTGAATGTTAGATAACAGTTAGATAAGAGACTTGGTAATGCAAGGCAACCATCATCTTTCGTTCTTTGTAAGATAAAATATTTTGCTTTTGGGTTCTTTCCTGCCCAAATAAATAGAGAAGCTGTCTGATCCAAAGTTTCTGGGACTGAAAGCCCACCTCCCATCCTCATCTCGGTCTCCGTGCGCAGGAGGCCCAGGTCGTAGTCGTTGGTGTCCTGGGAGAACTTGGGGTGGGTTTGGATCTGCAGGGTCTTGTAGCGTTTGCCCTGCGTCACAACAACCGTGTCAATCAGAACCTGCCAGTCCGACTCCAGCATCATGTTGAACCTGCCACAAAAACCCGATTAACCACTCTTACCACTCCCACCACCTCTTACCACTCCAACCACCACTCCCACCACCCCTAACCTCTCCTACCAGCACTCCCACCACCCCTAACCACTCCTACCAGCACTCCCACCACCCCTAACCACTCCTACCACCCCCACCACCCCAACCTCTCCTACCACCACTCCCACCACCCCTAACCACTCCCACACCATCACTAACCACTCCTATCATCACCACTAACCACTCCCACCACTCCTAACCACTCCCACTATCACTCCCACAATTACTTCCACCACTCCCACCACCACCACACCCCCACCAACACTCCTACCAACATTCTCCCACCACTCCCACCACCAGAGAGAAAGTGTGTGTGTGCGTGTGTGTACTTACTCTACAAAGCAGTGTGCAGCGGTGATGATCCAGCGGGGGGTTATTATTGACCCCCCGCACACATGCTGCCCCTTCCAGTGCAGACTGGCCTGCCACCCCCACTGATCCTCCGCCGCCATCGAGCCCCCGACGATCCGCACCAGCCGACCATCAGCACCCACCGACGACACACAGTCTGACACGCGCACACACACACACACACACACACACACATACAAACACATATACACACACAGGCTGATAACACTGTATATTTGTACAATAATCAATAATGTGATTCAGGGACTGATGTTGATGTATTTAACCCATTAATGTCCATGTCTGAGGTGTTAAATGTTCCTTGTCCTGTTTGTTCTCCGATGAAGGTCTAGCTCGACTGATCACCTCTAAATGAGTATTGATCACCACAGCTTCCCCTAAGAGGCTATTGATCACACCATGATTTAATCACACTCTGCTAGACTGAACTCTTACTGTCTCTATTCAAACAACATGGCAGGTGGTTGATGATGATGATGATGATGAGGATCATGTCCCACATCTCAGCCAAGTGTTCCAACTCCAAAGAAAATTTCTAAAAATTCTAGAAATTTTCTAAAAGAAATTCTATACATTTTTAAAAAGCAGTTCCGATTCTGATTGGTCCCCCACCCAGTTTGGTCACACTGTGGTCTCCAAACTGATGTGAAGGCAGAACCGCCTGTGGTGTTATTTAGAGAAAGACAGTAAGAGTTTGACTGAGTAAAGAGTGAATCAGTAATAGAATAGTGCTGATCAATAACCAATCAGAGGAAACAAAGGTGATCAATATCCCCTGAGGAAGAGATCTGGCAACATCATTACAAGACTCACATCAGCATGACCCTGAAGGAATCATTCAAATCCATCAACCTGTAGAGTTGGGGGGAATAGTGGTAAACACTTTTTCAGGTTTGATGCACTTTTGGCGGCTAAATTCTGGCTGTTTTTTGATATTCTCTCCAATAGAATAGGTCAAGAGAAGTTTTGGGTTTGTGTTTATGGTAAAAGATTTGGGTGACTATTGACTTCTAGTGTTAGTGATGTTAGCCTCATAGCTCCAGTTCTGAACTAAAGTTCTGAAGATTAAATTTGGACCTTAGGATGTCTCAGTTGATTGACTGATCTGGGGTCAGTGGAGAACCGGTTAAGCTCCACCCTGAAAAGCATTAAAGGTGACCTAAAGGTGTCCCACACTCTGGCAAAGATCTGGCAACATCATTACAAGACTGTCATCAGCATGAGCCTGAAGGAATCACCCAAGTCCATCAATCTGTAGAGTTGGGGGGAATTGTGATAAGCATGTTTTCAGGTTTGATGCATTTTTGGCAGCAAAATTTTGGCTGTTTTTTTGATATTCTCTCCAATATTAATGTCCTTCACTTTCTAACAGAACATTCTCACACTCTAACAAAACACACCCCAACCATCGACCCACCTCGGAGTTTAGAGGCTCTTCATTTAAAAAGACCAGTCATTTGAGCATGGGTGTATCTAAAGCTTAGAAATAACGAAACCTTGTGTGCTGTATCAATATAACATAGTTCCGAAAAATATTGGAGGACTGCGCTGCATACATTTTTTCTCTCACTGTTTTTTTTTTTCATTTTACATCTCACTTATATTGTAAATAATAATATCTCACATGATTTATCATGTTAAATTTAATCTTTTGGTTATTTGGTGACTATTCATTTATTTAAAAAACAATGGCTAATAAAAGTATGACATGTAACCCATGCATGTAACCCAAAACATCAAACATCAGAAGACATCATGCCAAGCATAGGGGTTGAACATGGATGGATTGAGTGATGGGGTGAGTGGTGGACTGAGTGATGGAGTGATTGATGGAGTGAGTGATGAGTTGAGTTATAAAAAATGTACAGTTCACTACAAGTCCTTTTCGTAAAGCTGTAAAACACTCAACAGCCAGAAGATATAAAGAAGGTTTTATTCTGATTACTTTTCTTCTCTACCAGGACTTAAGGCAGCAGTTTAATCAGAAAGATCAGCTGTTTAAAACCTGCTCCTCATACCTGATGAAATGTTCACCGTTTGATTGGCAGGAGTCTTTTCAGAGGTGGAGAACGGGGCTGAGGTGAAACTGCAGTTCCACTGGATGTCACAGGGGGCGCTGCTGTCTTGCTTTTTGTGTGGAAAGTACACAAACTTCACTAAGGAGGAGAGAACGGTCGGGGGTGAGGGAGGGGTGAGGGTGGCAGCTCACTGTGGTGTCTCACGCATCAGAAAAAATTTATATTTGTTTATAATGATGTATTTTGGCTTTTATTACTGGGTGGCCTGAGGAGAATCACTGTGTAGAGTAAAAACATGTACAGTACTCACAAAAAGTTAGGGATATTCGGCTTTAGGGTGAAATGTCAGGATGAACCTAAAATGCACTATAACCTTTACAGGTGAACTTAATATGACCTTCCCTAAAAGTTTGAATGCACACGTCCAATTGTTCAATCCATTCTTATCCATTTACATCTATTATGTTGCTGCTGCTGCTGATGATGGTGAGTGTGACTCCGCTGGGTGAAGTAAAGGTTACAGACCTGTTACAGAGACTGCGATCACACAGATGATGAAGACGGTTGTGAGAGCTGAAATCATCGCTGGACGAGAGCAACATGCAGAACGAACCGCTGCAACTGAGAGCAAAACACAGGGACACACACTTAACGCCTTCTGCCTTCTCTGAAGACCCTAAAACATGCTGAATTATTCAGTATCCGCTATGAATTATTCAATATCCACTATGAAACATTTAGTGTCTACTATGAATTATTCAATATCCACTATGACTTATTCAGCGTCTAATGCGAATTATTCAGTGTCTACTATGAATTGTTTAGTATCTGCTATGAATTCTTCATTGTCTACTATGAATTATTCAGTATTCGCTATGAATTATGGGCAGGAATGCTACCACTGCACCGGTAATGCTATCATCATGGTAACATCATAGGTCATGGGCCATGATGTTTTTTTCAACGCCAACATGTAAACACAGTGGTGGAGTTTCAGTCAGAAGGTTCTAGAAGAGTAGATTCAGTAGAAGAGGTTCTGCACCTGACTGTTCCTTGGACATGTCCTTAATCAGAGCAGTGCCCCCTGCTGGGGCTGAACCCTCTGCAGACAGCGCCTCCCCCTGGGCGTTGGGCTCAGTCTCACTCTTCTGAGGGAGGGGATGGGAGCTGGGTGGGTCGGCTGAAGGTGCAGGTGCTGAGTCAGGGGCGGGCTGATACACACTGGGTACCTGGGGATGGGTGGGGGCTGTGGGTGGGATGAGAAGATGTGTGGGAAGAGGAGAGAGGGTGGGGCTTTGGAAAGGCAGGGCGAGAGATGCAAACACTGTCCCGGTGTCATGGAGACTGAGGAGGAGGGGCAGCTGAGCCAGAGCAGAGGCATTGTGGGAAATTGTGTTCTGGGATGGGGTCAGAAATGCTGGTCCAGAGGCAGATATAACAGTCAGGGGAGGGACCGTCAGCAAAGGCGGCGCTGTGGGAAGAGGTGGGGCTGTGGGAGGGGGAGGGGCTGCAAATGGAAGCGAGGCTATTGGTGGAGGCAGCACTGCATACTGAGGCAGGGCTGTGTGTGGAAGTGATGGGGGTTGAGGAGGATGTTGGGGTGAACAGGCGATGGGTAGATTTTGGTGTGGCGCGCCCAGCTGGAGAAAGAGCAGATGATTAATGATCTTTACTGGACTGCTTTATAAAAGAACTCTGCAACAATTATTACCCGTTTAACACTGTGAGTGATAAAATCAACTCAAATAAAGTTTATATATCAGAGTCTAAATTTATCTTCTTTTATTCAGAACTAGAAATATGAGGCTAACGTTGCTAACACTAGAAGTCAATACTCACCCAAATCTTTTACCATAAACACAAACCCACAACTTCTGTGGACCCTCAAACCCCATCCAGCTCTTCATTAAGGTGGATCTGACTTGTGGACGTGGTTTAGGACACAGCATGACTTACTGTGAGCTGTAAAAATGAACTGAACTTGTACGTTAAGGAGGATCAGATTTGTGGACGTGGTTCAGGACACAGTCTGATCCACCTTCATGATGAAATTCAGCTCATTTTTACAGCTCACAGTAAGTCATACTGTGTCCTAAACCACGTCCACAAGTCTGATCCACCTCAATGAAGAACTGGATGAGGTTTGAGGGTCCAGAGAAGTTTTGGGTTTGTGTTTATGGTAAAAGATTTGGGTGACTATTGACCTCTAGTGTTAGTGATGTTAGCCTCATAGCGCCAGTTCTGAACTAAAGTTCTGAAGATTAACTTTAGACCTTTAGGATGATCAAGTGATCTGGGGTCAGTGGAAAACCGGTTAAGCTCCACCCTGAAAAACATTGAAGGTGACCTAAAAGAGAGCCTGATATCCCACACTCAGATTGTTCACGTCCAGTGTGATTTTAGAATCAGAATCAGAATCAGAAAACTTTATTGATCCCGGAGAAAACTGCTTAATGGTCATCTTCTGAAATGTACACAGGAAAATCCCCTGTATTTTTTCTCACTTCACGTTTAACTGGACCTACACCTCACTGGCTCAGATTTCTTCACTCGTAATTGTGTGCTCTGGGAAATGACTGACACACAGACACACACACACACACACACACACACACAGAAAATGCTCAATAATTCATCTCTAAGCTGCTTCTGCAGGCTTCATGAAAGGCAGGATGTTTGGTTCCTCGATAATAAACGACTCTTTTGGAAAACTCCATTTAGTCCAGCGTCTATTTAGTCCCCCACCCTCTTACCTGAGGCAGGGCCATGACGGATGATGTTCTTGTTCTTCCGCTCTTCAGCTTGAGACTCCAGCAGCTCTGGAGAAGCCTCAAGACAGCAGGAGGAACAAAGGAGTAAAGCTCAAAGCCATGGAGCACATATAGGCGTCAGCAGGACACAAGGAGGCCGTGGGGTTCCTCAGTTATCTTCTTGTCTCAGTTCCTCTACTTTTGCTCCAGTGGCCTGCTTTTGATCCTCCTCCTTCAGTGCTCCATCATGCCACCCTTTGCTCTGTCCTCCTATCCTCCTGTCCTCCTCTCTTCTGTTCTCCTGTCCTCCTGGTGAGCTCTGACCTGTGTCTCCGTGGGGACGGTGGCCGTGGCGGGCCGGTTGTAACAGATAGCCGTACGTCAGTCCTGATGAAAAATGCATGTTAATTATTGAGGGGTCGGTTCAGAGCTGAGCGGTGGAGGATAATATACACTCAGTCACGGGTCATGGTTCAGCAGAACATCCAAAAACTGGGCTTGAGAACCTGCTGAGAGTGCACTGTGATGAAGGACACTCCAGTATTGATGATCATGCCAGACTTAGACTCATTATCCTCCTGGTATTTTGAATTTTTAAAGATAATTCAAGTTTTACAGTCAAAAGAAACAGTACAGCGCTTTTTCAGTAATAATAACAATAATAATAATACCTTTATTTTCTATAGCGCTTCTGCAAATACTTCATGTCGCTTTACAAAAGCCACAAATATAAAGAGCCAAAAGAAGATGATAAAAGGCCACAAAAACACCATATCGAACAACACAACAAAACGCTGTAAGCTAATTTGAATAGGCAGATTTTAAGGGAGAGTTTAAATGAGAGTGTTTCTATCACTTCACTTGTTATTATTTGTTATTTATTTAGTTTTTTAATCATATGTCCCTTGCACTGGACATTGTGTTTCTGTTAAAATGTTTCATCAGAAGTTTTCAGTCATTGTGAATGTAGTCAGCCTAGTCCTGCAAAATATTCTCCTCCAAAACAGGGTTGAAATGTAATTGAAAAAACAAGGAGACATACAGTTTAAAGCACAAGTGTATAATTAACATTTCAAGAGTTTGGCAAATCAAGCTTTTGAAAACTGGTTAAAACAGGAGACAGTGAGTCCTGATGTCCCGACTAAGGACACTGAATAGAAGCTGGGTGTTTAAAGGGTTAAAATTACTGCACATTTCTGAAATCTCCCTAAAGTAAAGTTTAAACTCTCATATTGTAGAATCAATGTGATTATTAGCAACAGAACCATAAAATCTGCAAAAAATGAACACTTATCGCCCTTGTTACCATAAAATTAGGAAGATGTGATACCCGTCGTTTTGATAAGAAAGTTCATATGTTTTGTTGGCCAAAACCCCACAAATGTATCATCATTAAAGCCCAGGACATCCTCTGGACAGTGCAGTAAGACTCAAATAGTTTGCATAAATTATTCTTCACTTAGTGGTCTTTAATTCACATTCCCCATCGTGCACAAAAATGAATTGCAGGGTCTCAGGAGGATATAAACGATGCTAGTATTTTATTACTGGAGCTTTGAATTCACTCTTTAGTAAAAGGTGCAAAGTCACTGATGAAAAAAAGTGCGGGCTGTAGTGTGTGGTGGCCCAACCCTCGACCCCCCCGCTGTTGCAGCCGAGGGTGTATCACGTTACAGGATTGGCGTGCGGGTGCTAGGTGCTGGCAGTCATCATGAGAGCAGCAGAATCTCTATCCGCACAACCTGGAAGAGAGTCAACTCAAATTACCGCACCTGCAGTGTGACTCACACCTGTCGACACACCTGTGGACTCACACAGACATGGCAGGGGTGTACACATAAAAAAAAAAAATCACATTTTAGCTTTAGAAAGGTCATTAAATAAGTAAGGAAAATATAAAACACAGATTATTGTTGTGCTAAACTGATATTAGAACTTTAATATTAAGGTGGCACCATTTTAAAGTGAAAATACACATTTCTTTTTACAATGCAGACACAGTTCTAATATCTATTTCACTTATTTAAGGACCTTTTTAAAGCTAAAATATACATAAAAACAAACCCAAATATCTCCTTAACTTGTATCCAGTTTGGTCTTCCCTATCACATGATGCTCAGGGTTGCCAGATCGTCTCAAAATAGCTTCATAATCCACCAAAAATGCCTAAATATAAAGTAAAAATGACAAGAAAAAATTATAATACTAACCCATACAATGTTTACATCATCAGCACATCAAAACAAACTGCTGGATGTGTTGACCCCCTAGAGGACTTTAATCTTACTATATATATGGTTTACGTATACGTATGTATATGATATTGTATATGTATATTTCTTCCAGATGTGTAACACAGGGTTTGTTTTGGGAGGTGAGAGTATAAAGAGGATTTATTCACACAGACTTTAAAGCACTAGCAGTGCTCCACTGTCCTCTGTCTGGAATTCCATGGACCAGAATCCCGGGATCACCTCTCTTTCATCGCTGTTTAGCACACACACAATAACAAGCCTGTTGAACATGGTTCAGAAATCACAAACATACTCTGATCAGCAAAAATTCATGTTTAACCAATGAGACGCTACAGTCAATGGGCGAAACCAGAGGGTTTACCATGTTTTTCTCACTGAGGATCATATCAATAATTTATGAAGTCACAACTGATATTTATAATTGCAAAGATGCTCACTTAAAGCAACATCTTTCCACACAAATAAAAGAGAAGTTCTCACAGCATTGGTCTGAGACTCTTTATGAAAGGTCATGTTCATGGAAAAGCACAGAATTCTCTTCTTCATGCATGTGCATTTGAGGAACAGTCTCTCAGAACAGTGTGTGGAGATGTGGAGATGTTCCACGTGTGTGTGATTGAAGGGGCATTTATGGAGTAAAATGTAGAAATAGATGGTTTTCAAATAAGTAAATGTCTGTATAATGGAGGATTAAAACTGTATGAGGCCCAAACCTTCTTCAGCCCTTTGTAAAGATATGTTCTCACGAGAAAGCCCCAGTCTTAGACGAACACCTGCACTTAAGCAAAGATAACTCAGGTCAATATGACCTCAATGGCCTTGGGAAAGTCCAGAATGGTACAACACCTGCATTTTTAATTGGCGTCCAGTTCACAAATGTGTGTGTGC
>JBBPCZ010032958.1:0-13723 GCA_037974445.1 Brycinus macrolepidotus
GTCGCGAGTTATGAGTCTTAGACTAAAGGTAACAAAAATGGACGCAAATTGCGTCCATGGAGGCCAAAAGGTTAAGGACCCTGAGTGGCCAAAACTCATTGTTCATTCTTATCTCTTTTGTTGTTCTTCTGTTAAATGCTGATCTAAATATCCGATGCTCGTAACAGATGGAAAATTGACCAGCTTGAACTGCAGTTCTGTGGAGATTCCCCTGTTGGCCACCATACTGGCGTCATTTTTTTTTTTTTGCCCTCCAGGTCTCAGCGGCAGTTAAAACTACAGCATAAAAAAAAGGACCGAAATCGAGGGACATGATTTTGCTCCAACATTAACTATGTCCACAATAAGGGCTCAGTATGTGTATCGTCCTGCTGATACTCTTTTGAGAGAGAGAGAGAGAGAGAGAGGAAGCAGAGAACAATCCAGAGACAGCAAAAGAAAGAAAGAAAGAAAAACAGAGAGACTTCACCCTGGAAAGAAGGAAAGAAAGAAAGAAAGAAAGAAAGAAAGAAAAAAGAAGAGACTTCACCCCAGAAAGAAAGAAAGAAAAAGAAAGAAAGAAAGAAGACAAACTCATTACCCTGGAAATCTATAAGGACAGAATTCTCTCCGCTGTCAGAGCCTGACAGAGGCAGAAGCGCTGGGAGAAAAATGTTCTCCGTCTGCTGGCAGGACTCCTGCTGGTTTATTTTGTTCTGTAATGGAAGAACAGATGAGTCACACTCATTTGCAAATTAAACAAATTAAAGTGAGTTACACCTGCATAGCTAAACATCTGACCTCACTCTGCCTCACACTGACTCTGTACATGCCTTCAGTGTGTGGTCTTAGAAGAAGTGAGAACATTTCTGCTAATATCTGATTAGGCTGAGAGAGAGAAAGAAAGAGAGAGAGAGAGAGAGAGAGAGAGGGGTAGAAAAAGGATCAGAAAGCAAGAGATGGAGAGAAAGAGGGAGAGAAATTGAACAAGAAATGCGAGAAAGAGAAAGATGACAAAAGGATGACAAAGAAAGAGAGAGGGAGAGGTAAAGAGTGAATGAAGTGAAAGAAAGAGAGTGAAGAGGGTAATATAAATGTATAAGTATACGTACTTTTTATGGTATGTAAAAAAATGTCACGGGGTAGATAATAGAAGAGATGAATGAACCCGGGTTACTCACGGTACCGAATACACTTGTTGAGCTGGCCAGGAAACTTGACTCAATGACTAAGCGATGATAAACTGCCACCATGCCGGTTAAATACCCTGTGATGTGCGTCATTTCCGGAATCCCGTGCTCATCACGGTCTGGTGCGTGTGACAAAAAAATCATTTATTCTCGTGGAAATATCGTGTCCACTTCAATGAAGTAAATTCAATGCAGCATTTTGTTTCAGGTACTGCTACACTGAGCCTGTCGCAAACGTTTTAGACAATAATTGGATGCATTGAAGAATCTGGTGTATGAAGCTAAGCATGTAGTTCATAGGCTCTATGAATGGAAAAACTGTGATTTTTTTGTGATTTTTAATCAACAATGTCAAAGAGGTTTGTGTCCCTAAGTGGGCGTGTCTTTTTATGAAGTTGAGTAAACACAAAGCGGTTTTGGGGCATTTGCTTGACAATTGTTGCACCAAAAAATGTGAAATTTCTAGGAGGCCAACCTTAGCTCATTGTGATTCATCTGTTAAGTACCCCTATCTTGTGAATAACATCAGTGGAAGGATCTAGTGCTTCACCAGCTAATATCTAGTGATATTAAAGTTCAGACTTCACAAAATTTGACACATTTCATCACTACTACATTCTTTGGAAGCACAACAAATTTTATGGAATTGCATCTATCATCAGTAGTGGGGGCTGCAACTGATACATTTCAATATCTCTACAAATTTCAACATTGTAAAAAAATGTACACTTGGTTACATTTGCTCATATCTCCTTCAGTTTTGTTTGTCTCACTCATCAGAATGGCCGGCAACAGCCAGTCAAAATTTAGCAGTCAATGCACGCCAATGAGAATGGTCAATCTCAGTGAAATCTTGTAGGTTCATTCATAATGAAGTATAGATGCTATTTACATAATTTCATATCCAATTTTTACCCAGTAGTTACCCTAATTACACAATTTTATACTCAATTACCCATTTTCCTCTGGCCAATCACATTTCGGATGCTACTTAGTTCACTTATGTGGATGTGCCAGCCTTGCTTGTGACTCTGAGGTGGCTGCATGGACATCGGTTACTCAAGGGGATTTAAAAAATGAAAAATTCATGTAATACATTTCCCATTTCCATGCTGACGTTCTTATGCAAATTATGGAATACAGTAGCGGGTCGTTTACATTACAAGGTCATAGACTGTAATGTATAACACTCTTATAAAAATGTGTCCAGTGCACTCCATTTTAACATTCTGTTTGCTTTTAGGGTCCAATTAATTTCAGTTTTCATCAGACATACCAAAGTCCAATGATAAAAATAAACATAAACAAGTCCCCGCTTGCACCACTTGTTATGGACTGCACGCTCTGACATCGACGCCGAGGGAAGAATACAGAAGGAAGTATATGTGATGTTCATATTAACTGTTTTTCTTTATAGGAAGCATAATAGAATTCCATCAACATTTTATAAGCGGGGCAAACATTTTATAAGCGTTGTAAAAGTGCCTGGAACTGTTGCAGCTGTAAGGACCAAGTTTGGGGGGGGTGTAGAGAAATAGCAAGATGTCATCTTTATACAATATGTCTAGGGAACATAACCTATGGGGTCAGCCTGGGGCTCAACATTTCATGAAAAAAGTCCAGGTTAGTCCAGAGGCTAATGTTGTGGCCAAACACAGTGTAAAGAAATGAGCCCCTAAGAGTTATGACCAATAGCCAATATACAGAAATATCAAATTAAAAGTACCTCTCCAGTATATACCCCTTTTATTTTGCACCAGTGCATAGTACAACAGCAAAGGCAATTAGCTTTTAACTTATAGTTTGCATTAGATTAAATATTTAAATTAATTTTGAATTCAATTCACAATGTTACACAATAATTTGCACTCAATGTATGTACAGTATTAAAAATGGGATTTGATTGCATAATCACATTATTAATCACATATTTAGTAATATATTTCTGCGTCTGAAAACGCATTTCTTTCTGAAAAACGAACCAAAAATGTGAATTTCATTAATGTGTATTAACTTCTGTTTATACTCATGTAGTTACATGCATACAGTTATGTATTGGATGAGTAAAATCTGAAGTTAATAAACATATGTAATTACATGAGCTGCACTACTGTAGTCCAACTGTAACAGTGACTACATCACAGTAGTTGCAATGTTATTACATGTTTTATTAATGTGTTTTTACACAGTTTTACACAAACAATATAAAATGGGACCAACAAGTCTAGGAGAACTATAACAGTCAAAGTGCAGTAAAATTCCACAGAATTTATCTATAGATTATATAAGATTGCGGCATGATTTTTTATTGCCTGAGGGCAAATAAGAGATGGAAAGATGGTTTGAAACACTGAACAGGATGTGAATGTTTTATTCAGTCTTGCAGTTGTTGAGTGACACAACAATTGGTATCCTAGGGATATTGCATGTTTCCTGAAAGGAATAGTGGGTAAAATATATTCCTGCAACTTCAATGACTGTAATTACTTTTTCATACTATTTCAATTGATGCTGTCTGGCCTGCTTTTGCCTCCGTTACATACATGTGCGTTGAAACATTTCAAGATGTGATAACATCTTTCTTTCAAGATGACAGGGAAAATCAGGATTCGGCACTGAGAGAAACCTGCAGGGCCAAGTCACCTCAGAACATGGAAATTCACATACATGATGGTAGAATAGTGGCTCTCATCTCTAATAAAAGGACCCCACACCAATACAACACCTGGCAAAACCTACTGCTCAAGCATCATCTTTGCAGTGATGGCTCATATACACCAAAAATGAACGAAAACCTAAAAAAAAACAACTAAATGTCCACCTCTGGAGGCCCACCTGAGCTGCACATGCCTTATAGATCCTCTATACTGTATACAGTACATGTAAACTACAGTTTGTAGCCCATTTGTAATTTATCAGACCCCCTCAGTCATAGCTGGTCAGTTTCTGACCACAGGATTGTTACTGATTTACATGGTTGTGGTGATTTGTTGTTTTTCAGTGGGGGGGTTGGGTTGCATCCCCTCATCCCCCTCAAATTGCCTACTGGTTGTGTCCTGGTAAGGTGTGTGCAGCTCTTAAGAGTTTATCAATTATGTTGCTGGGGATAAGTGTTCCACCATCCAAAAGATGCTGACCACTAACAAAGCGCCAGAGTACGGCCAATACAAACTGCACATGGCATAACAAGTGACCAGTGAGTTTGTAATAAGAACTTTTTATTCATGTATGTCAGTGCAGGAATGTCATAATGGTCCACAACAATAATTATGTATATATGATGAGTGATGCTTGTATTTATGTTTATATGAGCCAAGATTTTTTTCAGTGCAGTATTAGACTTGTTATTATAGGAGAATCATCAAAACTTTCCTGTCTGCCCACAGATTAAGTTAGTTGAGCTAGTTGTTGTTGCTGTTATAATAATAATAATAATAATAATAATAATAATAATAAACTATTATTGTTATTATTATTGTTGTTGTTATTATTGTTGTTGTTGTTGTTAGTAGTAGTAGTAGTAGTAGTAGTAGTAGTAGTAGTACTGCTGTTGTTGTTGTTTAACAGTATAAACATAAGCAAACAACTGCAGTAACAATTATTATTATTATTATTGCTGTTGTTATTGTTATTTAACAGTACAAACATAAGCAAACAAATGCAGTAGCAATAATAATAACATTAATTGTTTTTTTATATGCACTTAACATGTTCAGCAGAGAGAATTATGGCTTTATTCAGACTGGCAGCTCAGATCTGGTTTGTCAGAATATCAACATCCAAAAACATGGATGTCAATCCAATTGATGATTCTAAATTGTGCTTCGGTGTGAATGTGTACACAAGTGTGTTTGGATGGATACATTTATTTGACCCCCTGTTATACTACAATTGACCCATGTTCTTTCTTCTTGATTTCTAAACATGGATTTTGCACATTTAAGGCCCTTTTCCACATGAATACAGGAACCGTTCTGTACCTAAACTGTACTGCGATGCACGGAAGTTGTATCACACTTTGAGTTTCAAGTGTATCTTGATAATGGTAATGGTGTTTCTGATGCGTACTTCTCTCCCCACAGTTTATGGCCAGTTGACATCCCAAAACTGTGTCCATGGAGTAAAAACCAGTGAAAAGTTTTTCTGTCAGAGCTGCTTTTGTTGCAGTCTTCAAATTTTCATAATCTTGTTTGAGTTTATTTTATTTCTTTCTCTGCATTCTTAAGCCATGCAATGAAAACCTAACCCAGCTAATTTAGCAATGTCCTGGTACAACTTCACATTTCTCACAGCATTAAAGGTAAATTTTTCAGAGTCATAGAAAACTCCCACTGAAATTTACCTTCAGCCCAAACAGATAGTAGTGCTTGTACGGAGTCAGCTTGCCAGTTGTAAGTTTGTACCTCCATTGTTGTCTTTTGTGTTAACAGTAAAAAAAAAAGGCCTCTTTCCAATAATGTAAGGACAAGATTTTGACCAATCAGAAAGCAGTGACAGTCAGCTCAGCTGCGAAAAACTTTCAGCCCTGCTGTCAAGCAGCTTGGGTACAGCTCGGGTCCGGGTTGCTTATTTGTAATGGAAAAACATTTGCTCACAGTACAGCACGGTTCCTTGTGCCAGTGGAAAAGCACAATTAGCTTGCCTGTGTTTTGATTGTGATTATAAAGCATAATTATGACAGGCTAATAACTGAGCCATCATTTCCACATAACACCTAGTTCTGACAGTCACAGAACTCACAGCTGCGAATAGATCCATCACTGACGAGATTAAGACACGGGCCCTGCTGAAAGAATGCAATTCTGCAGCTGTGCTTTATAATTCATGCTCATAATTCTGATCTTTTTTATGAGCTCTGCCCAAAGCAAGCAGTGCATAAGGCATATCTTTCTTTTCCTTCACATGATCTTAATCTAGAGCCATGCCCTCTGAACCTCCAACCCTTGTGGAGATGCAATAATTACATGCCATAAAATTAAAAGCGTTTGGGGCCCAGTTTGGCATGAAGACAGAGAAAGGAAGGACTGCGTAACATTCTGGTTTTCTCAGGCTTCAGGCTGCATTAAAAGCTCAGTAAGACTCGATATCTACATCCTTAGGAAATGTGATTAATATTTAGTTGCTACTCATGCTTGAGTTCATGTCTAAATATATGCTCAATAATATGCAACTGTGTGAATATATCCTCCATTCTCAGCTTCATGGAGAAGCGGCATGGCATCTGTGTGCCGAGAAATTTGAAATGAGTTGTAGTTCCTTTAACCTAAAGGCTTCGGGAGACCAGAACAGTGCCTGCAAAGCATTTTAAGAATTTACCAACTGCCACACGACTGCCTGCAGTCTATTCATTAGAAGCTCCTTCGCTGCCATTAGCAGCTCTATTTGCATGTACTCTCAAAACCTCACTGAGTTACTGATGATCATATGCTAAAAGGGGAATTATGTTTATATGGCATTTTGTTGATTTTGATAAGTATACTGAGTGGTACTGAAGGGCTCCAGTATTCATTAGTTACACAACTACTCCATTTGGAAGTACCAGTCATATATGTTTAATTATAAACAAAAAAATTTACATTAAGATGCAGTTTACACTCTAGATTAGTCCAAGTCTTATCATTGGCCTTTCCCAATTAATGTTAGCATTTTCATTTTAATTTTTTTTAAATGTGCCAACTCTGTTAGCCGTGGAAGTCCAATCTGTCAGTAAGTTCATTCATGAAGGCCTTCTCTTGTTAGTTATCCCCGTAGAGACTCTCTTTTCTTTCTCTCCGGGTTGACCAGAGGAGGATGGTTTCCACTTTTGTGTCTTGGTTCCTCCCAAGGTTTCTTCCTCCAGTTTAGAGAGTTTTTCCTTGCCTCTGTCGCCTATTCGGATGGAATTTAATCAACTTAAAACTTAACCAACAAATCTAACTGAACAAATGAAAACAGCTAAGCGGAAAACAAGATAGAAATAAAAAGAGAAAATGAACAACTAAATGTTAATCAACAGTGGGAACCAGTAAACAAAAATAAAACCAGAGATTGGAGATATATTTATTAAAAAATAAACAAAGTCAAAGTAAACTTTATTGACACCTCAACCATATACAAGTATTCAGAGTGACGAAATGGCAAAGCTCAGGTTTCACAGTGTACACAGTATAGACAGTATAACAGTATGATCAAGTGTAAATAGGAGCTTAAGTACGGATTCTTTTGTGGGTTTTAAGAATTGTGCAGCAGTGTGAATAGTCTATGTGAGGTGTGGGAGGGGTGCTGCACAATGCTGTAGGCCTTAAGAACAGTCCGTGTGCGGAATGTCTCTTCTAGTGAGCGTAGAGGCACCCCAATAATGTTCTTTGCTGTCCTCACTACCCTCTGCAAGCACTTGCAGTCAGACATGTTGCAGTTGCCGTACCAGGTAGTGATGCAGCTAGTCAGAACACTTTCGGGGGTCCTTCTGAAGAATGTGGTGAGAAAGGGAGGTGGAAGGCTCGTTTCAGTCGCCTTAGGAAGTGAAGTCTCTGCTGGGCTTTCTTTGTGGTGGTGTTGCTTGTCCATGTGAGGTCCTCAGTCATGTGCACACCGAGGAACTTGGTAATCCGAACAAACTCCAAGACAGAGCCATTGATGTTGAGTAGGTCCACAATCATCTCTTTAGTCTTGTCAACATTAAGAGAGAGATTATTGTCCCTGCTGGGTGTTGTAGCCCATCCGTACTGACTGGGGCCTCTCTATCAGGATCCAATTGCAGAGAGTAGTGTTCAGACCCAACCCACTCAGTTTCACAATCTGCTTTTGTGGGATTATTGTATTGAAGGCTGAGCTGAAGTCTATGAACAGCATTATGATGTATGTATTTCTCTTGTCCAGGTGTGTCAGAGAGAGGTGAAGGGCATGTGATATGGCGTCCTCGGTGGATCTGTTGGACCGGTATGCAAATTGCAAGGGGTCTAGAGAGGTGGGGAGACTGGACTTTATGTGAGCCATGACTAACCTCTCGACCATTTCATGATGATAGGAGTGAATGCCACAGGATGGTAGTCATTCAGACACTGATGACTTCTTCAGCACTGGAATAATGGTGGTGGATTTGAAGCACGCTGGGATGGACATCTGCCTTAAGGATGTGTTGAAAATGTCTGTGAGGACACCAGGTAGTTGGTAGGTGCATTCCCGAAGCACACGGCCGGGTATGTTGTCGGATCCTGCAGCTTTGTGTGGGTTCACTTGTGACAGGGTTCTCCTCACACCAGCTGTGGGAAGACAGAGTACCTGCTCACTGGAGGGAGGAGAATTTTTTCTCACCGGCTCTTTGTTTTGTGCCTCAAATCATGCAAAGAAGTAATTCAGCTCATCTGGGAGGGAGGCATCACCGTCACTGCTGTGCGGGTAGGGCTTGTAGTCTGTAACTGCCTGAATTCCCTGCCACATACGACATGTGTCTTTGGTGAAGTTAAAGTGTTCATTAATCCTGTGTGCATATGCCTGCTTTGCTCTCCTTATAGCATGAGACAGGTTGGCTCCAGCCACACTGAGGGCAGTCTTGTCTCCTGATCTGAAGGCTGCATTTCTGGTGTTTAGCAGCATGTACACCTCACTCATCATCCAGGGCTTTTGGTTGGCTCTCGTGGTGACACTCTTGGAGACAGTAACATCCTCTATGCACTTTGAGATGTATCTAGTGACAGAGTCTGTGTGCTCCTCCAGGTTGATGGAGTCACCATTGATTGAAGTTTCCCTAAAAATGTCCCAGTCTGTTGTAGTGAGGCAGTCCTGGAGAGCTGAAACTGCACCACATGGCAACACTTGGATTTTCTACGGACCAGTTTGGTGCGTTTGAGCAGGGACTTGTAAGCAGGAACCATGAACATGGTGATGTGGTCCGAGTCTCCGAGGTGGGGGTGGGGGAGGGCCTTGTAGGCCCCATGCATGTTTGTGTAGACATTGTCCAAACAATTTTCCCCTCTTGTGGCAAAGTTCACATGCTGGAAAACTGGCTTGGGGAAGTTGGGGAAAACTGACTTCAGATGTGATTGAAGTCCCCAGCTATTATTAGGAATGAGTCCAGATGTGCTGTCTGCAGCTTGCTTATGGCCTCGTACAGTTCAGCTAGCACCTGGTTAGCATTAGCGCTAGGCAGGAGGCAGGAACCTGGGGAGACATAGGGGAAAAGAAAACAGATTTTAAACAGGAAACATGAAATACTGGATGGACCTGGAGCGCGGCAGGCAGCTGGAGCCGGTAGGTGATCCGGGATCCACAATGGTCAAGATGGTGTCCTTTCCACTCGACTCCGGTAGACCGGTGACAAAATCCAGTGCGATGTGCGACCACGGGTGACGAGCAACAGGCAGAAGTTAAAGGTCACCTGGAGTTGGTTGGTTTGATGATTTAGCCCAGGCGCACACCGCACACGCCTGGACGTAGGTCTGCACATCTTTGCCCATAGAGGGCCACCAAAAGGCTCTTTTAATAAAACTCACAGTCCGACAAGCTCTTGGGTGCCCAACCAAGGTGGAATCATGACCCCACTGTAGAACTTTGGACTTCATAGAGATGGGGACAAAGAGACGTCCAGGTGGGGTGTCTGCTGGAGGAGGCTCCAAGGTGTGTGCCTGGCAGATCCGATCCTCCAGCTCCCACTGCAATGGAGAAATGATGAGTTGAGAAGGGATGACAGACGCGGGGACCGCCCAGGAAGCCTCCATTTCAGGTTGGCGAGAAAGCGCATCGGCCTTGATGTTTTTTGACCCTGGACGGTAAGAAAGATGGAAGTCAAACTGTTCAAAAAACAGTGCCCACCGCGCAATCGATGGAGGGCCTGAATGACTGATGAGTCGAGGTGGAAAGATGTTTGAGATGGTTTGGTGAGAGCGGTGAGAGGTGCCGCAACAGAACTGAAATCCCAGATGAACCTCCCATAGAAGTTCGCAAAACCCAAGAAACGTTGGAGCTGCTTAAACGTCTTGGGTAGGGGGCAATTACGCACAGCCTCCAGTTTCTGGGGATCCATGGCCACACCTTTAGGGGTGATGACAAAACCCAAGAATGTGGTGGTACGCTTGTGGAAAGCGCAGTTTTCCAACTTACAGTAAAGTAGATGGGCCAGCAGCCTCAGAAGCACCGCTTGGACATGCTGGATGTGTTCTTCGGTGTTTGTAGAGTATACCACTATGTCATCAAGATAGACAAAGGCCCACCGGCCTAACATGTCCCTCAGCATGTCATTAATCAGCTGTTGAAATACCGCCGGACAATTACATAAGCCGAACGGCATTACCAATGTTTCATAATGGCCTGTAGGTGTAATAAAAGCCGTCTTCCACTCATTGCCTTCCCTGATGCGCACCAGATTATAGGCGCTCCTAAGGTCCATTTTAGTGAATATGGTAGCACCAGAGAGAGCGCCCAGGGCGGTATTAGTGAGTGGAAGTGGGTGCCTGTTCTTCACTGTTATACGGTTAAGCCCTCAATAGTCAACACAAGGACGGAGGCCCCCATCTTTTTTCTTCACAAAAAAGAACCCTGCGGCCGTCGGTGAAGTAGAGGGCCGAATGGTCCCCTTACGAAGGCCCTCATTAATATAGCCCTCTATGGCCCACTGCTCTGTCACAGAGAGAGAATATAAATGGCCGCGGGGTGATACCGCGCCTGGCATGAGGTCTATGGCCAGATTGTATGGCCGATGAGGTGGTAAGGTGATGGCTTTCTTCTTATTAAAGACCTCCGCCAGGTCATGACACGGGACGGGAATGGCCTCCAGGTCGACATCGGAGGCCTCGGACTCCCCTGAGCACGTCCCGGCCTTCGCCTGGAGACAAAGCTCCCGACAAGATGGACCCCACTAAAGAATTTCCTTCTTGGTCCAAGAAATGAGCGGGTCGTGGAGCAGGAGCCAAGAGAATCCCAACAGAAGAGGAGGAGATGTGAAATTAGTGACTAGGAACTGAATCTTTTCTGTGAGACTGTCAATAGTGAGGGTTAAAGGAAGGGTTTGATGAATAATGGGGCTTGTGGAGAGGGTCCGGCCGTCAATGGTGGTGATAGTAATAGGCCGGGATAATGCCTCAAGCCTCACACCCAGCTGAGCAGCAAAAGCTTGATTGATAAAGTTCCCTGTTGCGCCCAAATCCACGAATGGAGCAGAGGTGATCCGTCGGTGGCCCAGCTGGATGTAAGATGAGCTGAGAAACAGAGGGAGCGGTAAAAGAAATCACCAACGGACCAGGTAGGAGCCCCCCCCTCACTTACCTGGTCTGTCCGTTTCCCAGATGGAGAGGACAGATGGCACGATGGTGTTTGGGGGAGGCGCAGTAGGCACACAGGCCCTCGCGGTAGCGTCTGTCTCACTCCTCATGAGACAGAGAGGTGCGCCCTAACTGCATGGGTTCCCCACCAGCTCCGGAGTGGTCCACAGACGGAGGTGGAAAACCGACAGCCACGGACTCCGAGGTGGCGGAGGCAGCAGATGGTAAACGGGTCCGTGGAGCAGCTACAGGCACGATGCGAGGGGTTGGCCTCGGGCAAGAGCTCATTCTTTGGTCTACCTGGAGGCAAAGCTGTATCAGGCCATCGACAGTGACAGGGAGCTCTCGCCCGGCTAGCTCGTCCTTCATACGGGGAGCCAACCCCTCGTAAAAGGTTGTCCGGAGCGCGCCATCCCCCCAGTTGGTTTGTACAGCCAACGTTCTAAATTCAGCAGCATACCTGCTCACAGACCACTCTTCCTGACGCAGGTGATATAACTTGGAGTTGGTTTCCACCTCACTGTCTGGGTGTTGAAACGTGGCCTTAAGGTGATGACAGAATTCAGGATAGGAGCGAGCTATCTCTAAATTCGACCTTAAGACTGCGGTGGCCCACTCAGCTGCCTGCTGGAGACAAGAAGCATGATGCTGCTGCGATCGGTGGAATAGCGCTCCTCCTGAAACTCAAACAGCATGTTGATTTTGGTCAGGAAAACATCACACTTCCCATCCCCTCCATCCCACTTATCTGGCAGTGAAATTTTTGGTATAAAATTAAATACTGATGTAGGGAAAGGGGGAAAAGATTGCCCACTGCTCACGCATGGTAGTCTCCAGCGTGGTGACTCACTGAGCAAGCTCAGCACTGGCCACAATGGACTCGTGAAGAGCCCGCTGCAAGCCAGCCACGTCATGTTCCAACTGTGCAATCACCGCGTGATCACCACATTCTGCTGTGTAACAACATTACACAGGGCGGCAAACTCCGCTTGATTCACAGCTGTGGGCTCAGTCATTCTGTCAGGACAGAGGACAGCCGCTACACCAGTGTAGCATGATGGAAGAACCCAAACGCGGAGTAACGCGTTGGTAGATCATGCACTTTGCTATAAGAACGCTCTATTACTAGAGTAAGAATTCTCACCGGAACCTGCGTTCTCACTCACACACAAGGTATGATAAAGGCCAGAGTACTCACGGTTTGAAGGTGTAGAAGGCAGTATGATTGGGAGTGATGACTCAATGACTGAGCATGGACTACCTGCGTTACCTTGCTTATATATCATGTGACGCGCTCATTTCCGGTTGCCCTTGCGCGTCACGTAACCTGTGTGCGTGACACTAGTGGCACCTCTGAGGTACCCTTGAGCAAGGTACCGTCCCCACACACTGCTTCCCAGACGCTGTGTTCCTGGCTGCCCGCTGCTTCACTTGGTGAATGGGTTATATGCAGAGTAAGAATTTTGTGCTGTTTACACTGTGTGCTGTGGTGTGTTCACGTATGACAGAATGGTCACTTTACACTTTATATCCCTCTAAAGCCCAGCAACCTCTGCTGTGGAATGTCTTAGTGAGTGTCTGGAGGACATTAAAAGCTGGATGAGCAACAGTTTTCTAATAAAGAAAGTAAAAACAGATACTGTGCTTGGTCCTTCCAAATGCACATTCACCTTACTGAGTCACCTAGGAGCACTCTCACAGTATGTAAATTCATCATTCTTAATGCTAAAGCTTTCTCAGCCATCTGATTCTACAGATCTGTGTCTCCATGCACAGAAACTGGACATATATATTGTGAAAAAATGATGAAATTCACTCATTTTAAAGTCAAAGCTTACACATGCATGAGGATTATGACGACCTGGGATAAGACTCCCAATTACACCAGTACCACCAATTACATCGACATCATCTCCATGTTGCATAATGTTTAATTTATGTATCATATTATTTCTATTATATGCATTTTTAAAGTAAAATTTTTAATCATAGGACAACACAAACAACTATTTTAACATGAAAACACATCTATGTTTTAGTGATTCTATTTTATTATAAAAATATAATGAAAGTAAACTAGAAGCAATTAATTTATTGAATTTGTTTATTTATAATATTGTTTTTAATGATTTGCATTTTGATGTTATATGCTGTCATTTCTTCTTCTTCTTCTTCTTCTTATTATTATTATTATTATTATTATCATCATCATCATCATCATCGCTGCTAGGGATGGGAATCAATACGAAATTATTGATGTCGATGCCATTATCGATTCTTCTTATCGATTCGATTCCTTATCGGTTCCATTATCGATTC
>JBBPCZ010032969.1:0-13721 GCA_037974445.1 Brycinus macrolepidotus
GGAGGCGGGCTACGTATACATGGCCCATCCTGTATTTATGATATTTCTCTTTTGTTTTATATATATATATATATATATATATATATATATATATATGAGCATGAGCTCCCAGATCTGCCTATCACCCCTGAGCACCTTCAGACAGTAGCTAAGTCTCATTCCTAAAATATCTGTCCCCCTGTTTTGCTATGTAACAGTCATTTTAGGCTGGGAGACCAACAACAAGTACGTGGTGAAGAATGTACTCGGGCAGCAGGTTTTCTTCGTGGCGGAGGAGAACGACTGCTGCACCAGGCAGTTCTGTGGACCCATGCGCTCCTTCATCCTCCATGTGCAGGACAACATGGGCCAGGAGGTGATGACCCTCACGCGGCCCTACAGATGCAGCAGCTGCTGCTGCCCCTGCTGCCTGCAAGAGGTACTGCAAGTCTGTCTTTCTGGTCTTGTAGGCCTTTTGAACATTACATTACATTTCTTTACATTTCTATATATTACATTTCTTTACATTACATTACATTACATTACATTCATTTGGCAGGTGTTTTTATCCAAAGCAACTTACAATTTGGAGAAGTGCTCGAATTTGTTGAAGGAATGGTTTGGGAGTAGTTCAGAAATCTCAAATAGAATTGCTTATGCGGTTTCTGACAGTGTATGTGATGCTGCTGTCTGTAAAAGTGGACATCAGCATACCATAGCTAAAAAAGCCCCTTTGAAGCCTGATTTTTGTCCTAAATGTAGTTTGTTCATTTTGTTGAAGATAAAATAATTTTGCAAAGTCACTTTTCACTGCGGTTTTAATGTATATAACATTGTGTATTTCATATTGAGTTTTTATTGGATTTATATTGACTTAAGATTTTATATTGTTCTAGATCAATAAGGTTCTCTGATTCTGATATTTATATATAAATACAGATAGCACTTGACTTAACATATTTTCCCTGAAATGCATTTAAAGCTTTGTTTGTAGATGTAAGGTTTATGAAATTCTGCATCACACTACCTCACTGAATTACTCCACTCATTTACTCCTGTTCTTTACGTTCTTCTGGTACTGGCTTCCTTAAACTCCCCAAATTTTAGTGGGAGATCTTTTAGTGTTGTGGCTCCCAAACTATGGAATTCCCTTCTTCAGAATATTCACAGTGCTTCCTCTTTTGTTTCTTTTAAAACCCAATTTACAAACGTATCTTTTCTCTCAGTGCTCTGGACCTTCTTCTGACTCTTGTTTCTGCTCTCTTTGTTCTTTCCTCCTGCTGTAATCTGTGTTGTTGTAATTTGCCCTGTTAAATGTTTATCCTGTTCACTTCTGTCTGTTAAATGCTGTTTCTTGTGCTGTGTCTGAACTACTTGTAAAGCGACCTTGAATTTGAGAAAGGCGTTACACAAATAAAACATTATTATTATTATTATTATTATTATTTTAATTATTTAAAAAAAAAATGTTTATTATATTTCTTTTAGTGGCCATGTCTCTGTGACTGAGTTCTTTCTTTCTGTGTCCAGCTTGAGGTCCAGGCTCCGCCGGGCACCCCCGTCGGATACGTGGTTCAGAAATGGCACCCATTCTTACCCAAGTTTACGATCCAAAACGAGAGGAAAGAGGATGTCCTGAAGATCACGGGTCCGTTCTGCGCCTGCAATTGTTGTTCGGATGTGAATTTCGAGGTACTGTCCATAGAAGGAGACCATCTTTGGTCTTGTTGCTTGGAAGCACTCACTGATTCTGAATTTTCTCGTTCTTTTATTTTGCTTATTTGTTTCTCAGCTCTTTTGAGGTTTGTACCTCCACACGACCCAGTTTTCCTCAGAACATCTCAGTGCAAAAGATCACCTTAACTGGTAGAGAAAGTGTTCAGTGTGATGCTTGACCTACTACTGGAGAATCAGCTTTGTGCTTTAAGATGCTTTTGGGAAAGCCAGCCTTATACAGTGCGGTGCAAAAGCCTGAAAAGTCAGAGAATGATCTGTAAAGACATTTTTTTTCGTCCAACAAACAATACTATTGCATTAGAATAAGTATAAATAAATAAAAACAAATAAATGATACTGTGAAATTTAGTATGTGTGAGTGTCCTCAACGAAGTCCAGTAATTGTAATTTACCTGGTTTATCTAATCAGTTCTTCATTTAATTAAATCAGGTCTTTGGTTGGAACCCATGCAATAACTTCAGAACACTGAGAAGTTCAGAAACCAAACCAAAAATTACATTACAATCATTTGGCATGTTCTTCTAACCAATATATTCATAATATGTAACAATAAAATATAGTCTTTTACAGATATAAACACACTCACAGAATATATAGCTTAAGACTTTTGCACAGTTGTGTATGGCTGCGAGATGTATGGAATATATTTGATACTGAGATGTATATTGTGAGATGTATATATTGCATTGTTATAAATAGACCATATTGCCCTGCCCTAATTCTCTGGATGTGTTTGTCTTTGCTATATGAATAAGTGGAAATAATAGTTATTGTACCTGAGGTGGCTCAGCACTGACCTTTAGTCATGGGAAGGTGTGACAGCGCAGTGGATAGCAACCATTCATTGTCCATTGTGTTTGCTCAGTTAGTCGTATTTAACCAGCAAACATGCTGTTTCATGGTTCCCCGGCTGGGTAACTTGCGTTTCAGGGTGTTTCTTCTCTCTCCTCAGGTTTTGTCCATGGATGAGACCTCCAACGTGGGCAGGATCAGCAAGCAGTGGACCGGCATGGTACAAGAGGCCTTCACTGACGCCGATAACTTCGGCATTAAGTTCCCCATGGATCTGGATGTAAAGATCAAAGCTGCTCTTTTCGGGGCCTGCTTTCTCATCGTAAGCAAAGATACCACACATTTGTCACACTTCAGATTTAGGTGATATGGAAGAAATCATACATCATGATACTGAAAGGTCTTTTCACAATACGTGATTTGCATCACAGTATTTAACTTCTCTGAGGTTGAAACAGAAAGAATGCACCAGCAAAAAAAATTTTTTTGCTTAAAATGTAAAAAAAGACAGTCCACAAATGATTACTTTAAAATTCAGAACTATTTAAAACATATATAATGTATTTCACAAAAATTGAAATGCATAAGTCTCTCAGTCATCGCTGTAAATACTTCTTATTAATATTTTTATGATTCATTTTCTTCAGGAAGTATCGACAGTTTCATGAAAATGGTGACAGTAATAAATATGACAGTAATAAGAAGTTACATTTTGGGATATCGGACTCATAGCGGTATTGCTTAAAATACATTTTGTTTGGTATTTTAAACCAGTTTATGAAGATTTATTATTATCCTCTGTAAGAGCAGAATGTTTAGGTGATGCTGGGCTAAAACTTGCACATCCAGATTTAGGCTCATTTTCTACATTTTTTATAAACATTTATGTATCAAGAGTGGAAGATATATGCATGAAAAATATCATAAATATCGGCATCAACCCACGATTTCCATAATGATGCATCTCCTAGTTATAGGGTTCCAAAACTTTACCCAGTCTAACTCCTGCCTCTGTTTTTTCAGGACTTTATGTTCTTTGAAAATAACAACAACAGGAACTGAATGGAGCCTTCATGTCCGCGTAGGTAGTTTCACACACATTTATACCAGATTGCAGACTTGTCCTCTTCTCCATTTCACTTCATTTAGTCCGTTCTGTTGGTTTTTCCAGTTCCACCACTCGAAGGGAATCCACACGGCAGGATTTGCTGAACCTTCTTGCAGCTTGACGCCCACTAGGGATGTACCAAAGGAAATAAACAGAAGAATATAAAATGTATTTTTATACATTTTACTACAAATACTCAATATATATTTTATTAATCTATTTACAGTACTTAGGATACATCTTTATTTTTTTATATTCTTTTCTTTTTTTTTTTTTCTATGGAGATTAAAATGTAACCTCTAGATGGTGCCAGAGTGAAAGGTTCTAACTGAACAGTCCATCTCTTGTAGTCCTCACAGTAGAACGAACCTCTCCGCATCTCAGCACACCATCAACCACAGACATGTATTATGATTTGATGTTCTTTCAATGGTGCTGTCAGTGAATAGAAATGTGTACCAACCACTCCAGCGTCTGCTGTGATTCCATTTGACCCGTCCTTCATAGGCTAGCCATGTTCCACAGCCTCCACTGATTGGGTCATCAGGCCCAGACCATCGTTATTATACTTGGTGAAGCTTTTAAGGAAAAAAAAAGTGCATTCAGAGATTAAGATTAGAGTTTTTGTCTAGAACATGAGCTGTAGAGCCAGTCTCAGCATCAGCTTAAAAGGGAATTCCACTAATTTTTCTCAAAATAATTAACCCTTAGAATGCGAGCAACACGGATCCGTGCCGGAAGTGCCACAAATGGTAAATTGTTGTCATTTGTCAGAGTAAAAATGTAAATTGACGGCCAAACAGCTCCTTATATGGAAGTCCCCCCGTGGTGTCAGATGTCATGCTGAGCTTTGTTTGGTGTTCCTGTGTCACACAGAACCAAAGTTATTGTACTTTAAAAACGTAATAATGATATTCGCTACTGGGGTTTTAAAAATGGGGGGTTTGGGGGTGATAAGGGCCGGGGGCTGAGCGGCGGACATAATTTGTTCTAGAGAAGAGTCTCAATTGCTCACGGTGGTGGTGAATGGAACCAGACATCTGAAGTTCCCTCATAGAAAGTTATTAAATGAAATGGTTTTGAACACGCTGAGACGTTGAGATGTTGGAATGTTAATAAGGAAACACGCTGAGATGTTTCCTTATTAACATTCCATATAAACACTAGGAGACACGTGGAGGTTCACTGGTGGGTTTGGATAGAAAATAAAATTCCTATAGTTGTGTCCTGGTTCTGATAACCGCCGCTATAACTTTCTCTACATTTCACATCTAAACTTTCAAAGTGACTTAACCACTCAGCCATTGAATTATGCAGAAATTCTGAAAATTTGACACGAAAGCTATTAATCTCCTGTAGAAACATATGCATACACACATTCCAGGCAAGGACTCAATTAGACACCTCCGTAGAACAGACGCAGCGATGAAGGTGAAAATCACTGAGGAATAAGTGTGCAAAATGGAGAATTTACGCTGGTCTTTTAAGGTGAGGGTATTCGGGGGGGAGGGGACACGAAAACAGGCTGGAAAAGTCTACTGGCAAAACTTCAAGGCTGTAATTGTAAATATTAAATAAACATTACCATGATGCTGTGGTTTGTCCAGCAGGTGGCGCTGATGCAGCTTTAACGTGATTGGCAGCATTTTCATGTGATGATTGGTGGGGATGGTACTTGGAGTTACTTTTTAAGCGTGTTTATGTAGTTTAGAAGCTGTGATACAAGATAGTGTGCTAGCAGCAGACTAGAAATGAGTCCAAGCCCGTGGATCCTCCTGGGTGAGGAAAGCTCTGGGGGTGGGGGGGTGTGGCTTGTGAATATGGTGGGTTTGATCAATAATGGAGAACTCATCTGCTGATGGAGGTGCTGAGAGCGGCAGGCAGCCCCTAATGAAAAGCCTGACTGATGCTGCGCTCTGATGTTCCTGTGACGGGATCTGCACAGCGACAGCTCACCTAGCCCACATTAGACCACCAACGTGACTTCAGCAACCCCACTACCTACTTACACATGAGCTCCAGCTTCACTCCAACTGTTAGTTTGTCAGACAAAAAGTTCAGCCGATGGTTAACAAAGTTTCATATAATTGCCCATTAACCCTTTTCATATGTTCATTAGTCCTGATACATTTTATGCACCCCGTATAGTGACTAAAGTACAGTGTTAGGTTAAGTAGATGGTTTGATGAAAAATACTCCCCCCCAGGGCTTCTGCTTTACCCTGAATCAGTACCCTCAATTCTCAAGACTTGTTAGGTGTGGTTCTTTACACTACCGTGACGAGGCTAATGAAGCTAACAAGTAATGGAAACAAGGTCTGAATCATCACAACCTTGTCTTGCACTGTGGAGGTTTAGTATTCTGTAACGGACTCACTTATGAGGTTCATGAAAGTGTATGACATTCTCCTAGCTATAAACATGAAGAAAAGGCCTCTAGATGGTTGCTGGAGCTGTCTTCACCTATACAACATTTGGTCCATGTTTACAGACGATGGAGTGTCAGAAACCACATAGGTAAGTCTATTGGACATTGTACATGGACAAGGCACGCAGTTGATTCGTGGCTAGAGGCTCCTGGACACATTTTGGCCTCCAGAAATATCTAGGCTGATGACCAGCCAGCTCACGTTTCCACTCCTAGAATGATGCTAACCTTTAGCATTGATGAGGTGTGATTAAGATGACCCTGGGTTCACAAATTTGTGATCTAGAGCCAGCGCTTAGCAAAATGGCGAAGCTCTCTGAAGGCCTCTTGTTCCGCTAGGATAGTGAAAGGCTGCCTCGCTAGTTGTTAGTGGCTCCTGATTGGGGCTTAACTTAATAATTCATGGAGACTGTCCATAAATATTTCAGTCTGGTTATGTTTGGATGTCTGCCTCGCCGTGGATGATGGCATTTGAGGGGGAAAAGAACAAACGACGAGTGCAGTTGTCCAAAGTGGCTGTTAAGCCCATGTGCAAGGTCAGCTTCGAGCCCCTAGCTTGGAGTGGATTCCCCTTGTGCCCGTCCTCTGGAAGGAGACAGGAGGTAGAAAAAGGCTTTTTAGAGCCAGGATGCGGCTCTTGGTGCCCCAGCGCTGCGCTCTCTTCCGTAAATGCCGGTGTCAGCCCATGACACGAAAGCTATTAATCTCCTGTAGAAACATATGCATACACACATTCCAGGCAAGGACTCAATTAGACACCTCCGTAGAACAGACGCAGCGATGAAGGTGAAAATCACTGAGGAATAAGTGTGCAAATGGAGAATTTACGCTGGTCTATAAATGTGAGGGTATTCGGGGGTGACACGAAAACAGGCTGGAAACGTCTACTGGCAAAACTTCAAGGCTGTAATCGTAAATATTAAGTAAACATTACATTTTAAATGATGCTGTGATAAAAAAATATGACCGACTGAGAGAGCTTCATTGGTTTCTTTGAAATATTTTGGTCATTAAAGCTGTCCAGGGAGGGGTTTGTCCAGCAGGTGGTGCTGATGAGCCAGTGCGGTCTGTGCAGCTTTAACGTGATTGGCAGCATTTTCGTGTGATTGGTGGGGATGGTAGGAGGGGGAGATGCAGCATGACATTACTGGTTAATCACCTGCTGGTGCATAGTGATGTGATGTCATCATAAAATCAGAAAAGATTTTAGAGGTGGAGAAAAGTCTGGAGAAATTTTGATTAAAGATGAATAAATACAGGGTACATATCAACTTCGCATATCTATAGAACATCAGTAAATTGTCCAATCAGATTTTGGATACAGCTAAGCAAGCTCTCCCATTGGTTAGGCCTTCAGGCACTGGATTGAAGATCTAATCTGTTGGTTTAACCACTCACAGCAGTAGGAAGTGACGGAATCAACCAATCACATTTTGTTTCCAATGGGTGGGACCATCTTCATGGGACAGAGCCTTCTGGAAGTTCCAGTTCCGTCCCTGACCGTGAATATGAGTCTGAGTTTAGGTATCAGAAGAACATATTTAACAGAAAATAAATGAAAAGATAAATGAAAAGATTTCACACAGTGTTTTATGTCTGGAAAACTCACCCCATTCTAACAGAACTTCAGAGTCTTCAGAGTCATGAGCTGGTGCCAAGCGTCTGAACTGGCCAGTCAATAAGAGAAGCTCATACAGAAACGCAGGAACGGGGATGCTTTACTATTGCTGGAGCTGTTGCAGGGCTAGCGGAGGATACAGGAGGCAGAAACTGATCCATCTTTCAGCAGTTTCGCGAAACAGCCATGTGGGTGACACCTCAGCGGAGGCCTGGCTTTTGATGCCAGGAACAAAATGTGTCAAAGTGACACTACGTCTATGAGTGAGAGCAGTATGGTGTCATCATTTCCACACATGAACCCATGCTCTACAGAAAGGAGGGTTATTTTGGGTTACATCCATGATACACCGGAATAGTTTGGTGAAAAAAAAAATCCCCTTAGACTTTTCTCATTTTTCACAAAACCCCCAAAAAACTCTGCTAAGTGATATTATTTGACCTTCTTATTTGACTTTCCTCCTCTGCAGACATTAAAGCACCTCACAATCCAGATTCTTTGTCCATTTGTGTTCTGTCTTGTTGCCCACCGAAGAGTTTACCTAGGAGGCGATGACAGGTTTCTTCAGAATCTGATTAATATTCTGCCTGGAAATTTATGATTATGCCATTCATATAGACGTTCCTTTGATAAGGTGGTCTATATCAAAGGAATGTCTATATGAATGGCATAATCCTAAATCCTCAAACACCAGTGCAGACCAAGTCCACCCCTTCATGGGGTATACCCAAATGCTATTGGGGCTTTTAGGCACCCTCCCTCACTGCAAACATTGTTCAGGAACGGTTTGAGGAACATAGAATTAAAGGTGTTGACTTGGCCAAATTCCCCGGATCTCAATCTGATCAAGGATCTATGGACAAACTAGTACAGTCCATGGAGAACCCACCTCGCAACTTAAGGCATTTTTCCATAAGTGTACAGGAACCGTGCTGGACCTAAACTGTTCTGTGATGGTACTGAAGTTGTATTAGGTTTTGATGTTCCAGTGTATCTCAGTCCAGTAACAGAGTTTCTGACTCAATTCTCTCCACACAGTTTATAGCCGGTCCTCCCAAAACCGCGTCCGTGGAGTCAAACCAGCGGAAAGTTTTTCTGTCAGAGCCGCTTTTGTTATTGTAGTCTTTTATTATTTATAGTCTTGTTTGACTTTTTTCTTTCTTCTCTGCATTCTTTATCCGTGTGATGAAAACCGAACCCAGATAACTTGTTAGTGATGCCCTGGATCACCTTCACGTTTCTCACAGCGTTAAAGATAAATTTGTTAGTGACAGAGAAAACTCCCACTGAAATTTATCTTCAGCCCAGACAGACAGTCGTGCTTGTGCTTAATCCACTTCCCAGTTGTTCGTTTGTATTTCCTTTGTTGTTTTTTGCGTGGACAGTGGCCTGAAGTCTGTCTGTTGTCATGACAGCATTTTGACCAATCAAAAAACGGTAACACAGTCAGCCCAGCTGCGGCCCGCTTTTGGACCTGCCATCAAGCAGCACCATGACAACACGGATACAGCTTGGGTATAGGTTCCTGTATTTGGAAAAACATTTATTTGGAAAAAGATTTTTTCACGGTGCGGCACGGTTACTTGTGCCAGTGGAAAGTGCCATTACGGGACTTAAAGGATCTTCTGCTAACATCTTGGTGCAGATATCACAGAGCACCTTCAAAGGTCTTGTGACACCTTGTCGTGTCAGGGCTGGTTTTGGGGGGATGAGGGGAACCTACACAATGTTATTACTGACCTCAGCTATGTTGGTGAGACCAGAATATAGTCATTTCCATATGGAAGCTAAAGAGCACTGCTACCTTGCTGTGGTGCTTCCTAGGTGTGTGATGGTGACATCATCCATGCATGGAAAAATGCTGTCCAGTGTTTTCTGTCCATCACTCCTTTGGGACATTTCCATAGTGTCAAATATGACCAAATATGACAACCTGTAATGTGGGGCATCCCCAGCTCACTGTTAACCAATGTTTTGGACATTATGCTTGCTAGCTAATGTTTGCAAAAAATCATGTGTGGGAGCCTGAATTTTGTTCAGAACCTCCATCCGATATAAAATATAGAAGCAAACTTCAGACGTCCAAAGATCAGATGATTGATCGCATTTATGCTAAGGTGGAAAAATGCATATTTTTTCCTGCAAGCTATCGCTTTAAGGAGGTTGTGTCGTGACTGAGCTGATATTAGAGCCCGGTCAAAACCCAGCAGCCTTGTTTACACAGCCCCGCACCCCTTTCCAATTTTCGGCAGCGATTGCCCAGATGAGTTTCGCCTGGCTCCTGCTGGAGGAGTGCACAGCTCTTCTGGCATGCCGTCCACGTGTCTGCAGAGCGAGGAGGCTGGAGGATCTGAAGGGGAGAGAAGTTGCCTGCCTTTTATTTATTAATCGCATTACACTAATACAAAGCGCTCGGCCTTCCCGGGGCCGCTGCCCGTCGTACACATGCCTACGGCGTGGATCCGAGTCATATCAAATATGCATCAGCATTCAAAAGTGAGACCTGCCCTGGCAATCCTCCAGCTGACTACAGGCCCACGCCTCACCCACACACAGCTGTCAGTCAAAGGAAGGAAGCTTGTCAGGAGGCCCTGTGGACACATAATCAAAATCGATATCTGGAATGAAGAAAGAGAAAAGACCCTAGGTTTGTTTGCTGTATGCAACCTGTGAAAACTCTGAAGTATTCTGCTTAATGATGCAATCAAGAAGAGCCCAGGTTGTAGTCTGTGAGACATAAAATATCTAGCGTGCCTATAGACAATAATACTTTTAGAATATAGTTGTCCATTGATTCAGAAAATTCATCATATTAAATTTGGTCTTTTCTTGAATGGTCTTGAATGTCATGGTGCTATTAACTTTGGCCAATTGCCCAGGCCCTGAAGCAGCAAACCACCCCATACCATTGCACTACCACCACCATACTTCACTGCTGGTGTGATGTTCTTTTAGAGGAATGCTGTATTGGCTCTATGCCAGATAGTAACAAGACCCCTCCAAACCATGGTATTCCAAAAGGTTTGGAGGTCATCTACATGTTTTTTGGAGAATTATAAGTTAAGCTTTATGCTTGCCATTCATGAGAATGTTACTTTAACACCTAAACACTGGTGCAGATCGAGTTCACCCCTTCATGGAGACGCTGTTCTCTAATAGCAGTGTCCTCTTTCAGCAGAATGATGCCCCCCCACTGCAAACACTGTTCAGGAATGGTTTGAGGAACATCACTTAGAGCGAAAGGTGCATCCAAATTTCCCAGATCTCAGTCCGATTAAACATCTTTGGGATGTGCTGGGCAAACTATGGAGGCCCACCTCACAACTTATAGAACTTCCAGGTCCTGTGGAGTCAGAGCTGTTTTGGTGGCATGAGGGGGACCAACAATATTAGCCAGATGATTTTGATGTTGTGGTTGATTTATGTATATTTAGTAGGATAACATGACATCAAGTAAACAGAACAGAAAATATGGGATTATTGGAAAATAATTATATAATATTAATTTATGCATATTACTTATATTTTTATGTTATTGTATCACGAATGAGAGGTAGATAAACAGACATCATGGTGTATTATGGGTGTACAATTGTCTCAGAATCTTAATGCAGGGCTCAGTTTACTCCATGGGCCCCAATGCCCCCCATCCCCTGCAACATGTACACATTCCTGCTTTCGTGTGATGAAAAAGTCCGTCTAATGTGATATCTTCATCACTACCAGATTCCATATAAAGCTGAAATGGTGGCTCTACAGAGGTTGCTGTGAAGCAGCTGCGTGAGGACAGCAGTGAGAAACAGTAATGAGTGTGAACTGTACCGTACTGCATTGTAGCTCCAGATGTTCTTCATTAAAGAAAGACTCGCTGGATCTTGATCCATAATTATCCTATTGATATTAATAACTATAATCAGTTTTATTATCCTATTACCAACAATTATTGTAAGTATGGGGGTTAATAATTGAGAATTAATTAATAATTGGTTTTATCAATTCATTTTCACATTAGTAAGGTAGATTATAAAATCTTTAATACATATAATTATTATAAACCTTGAATGATGAGTTTGCTTCTAAAAACCAGAAGAAAACCTCAAGAAATTTTGTGTGTGCAACTGATTTTATTTGCATTTGGTCCTGGAGGTGACAAGAAGTCCACATCCTCTACACGTCCTGCACAAATGTAACATATTGAACAACATACAATGTAAAATGTGTTGTATCTTTTGCACGGACCATTTTTTAATGCTCTTTATCTTTCCTAATATGTTAAAGACACTGTCTGTAGAAGGAGTGGACTTGCAGACAGAATGTGACCGGGCTGCCAAAACATTTGCACGGGGCTGTTTATCATTATGTTTACTTTTTCATTCATCATTAAAATTGATAAGGTTTCCCTGCATACTAATTATGTTTGGGTCAGTGTAGCCCCCACCTTGTGGGATGCTGCTTGGTGCCCCCCCAGGTGTGCAGAAATAACTTGGCAACCCGTCCGGCAGTTCTTCCTTTGGAGTGTTCTGAGTAGGGGA
Source organism: Brycinus macrolepidotus (assembly GCA_037974445.1). Lineage (NCBI taxonomy): Eukaryota > Metazoa > Chordata > Actinopteri > Characiformes > Alestidae > Brycinus > Brycinus macrolepidotus. Next base: position 12,195 of record JBBPCZ010032969.1, read on the forward strand.
AAGGTCAGAGAGTATGAACACTGGTGGGTGGGTGTTTTTTTCTGCATGCCGTATGTGTTAAGAGACTATATTAGCATCCCAGTCAACTCCGTATGTAGATCTGTGGACTTGAACCCATCAAAGTCTCTGGCTGGGCCTTCAAGAAGTGGCGTAAAGCATTGGAGAAACGCTCCTGATGCTGATCACGGATCTAAGCGCACTGTTATTGCCATGAGATGCGATTTCTCAAGCCGGGTTTGCCCTGATGAATTGGAAAGAGACGTCTGATCCATTTTTCACAGCTCGTCACCACTTGGGCGATGAAATAAACGCTTGCTCGATCCAGCAGTGGCAGCTTTTTCGGTCTATAATTGACGAGCGCTGGTGCAAATGAAGAACTACGCGCTTGATTTCCATGAAAGCTGACGCCTCGATTGAGCGAGCAGCTGGCCATGTTTTTAACCAGGGCTTTCTGAAGGACAGAACCTTCGTCTCTGTCTGTCTTCTTCAAATTAAATGAGGAAAGAGAAATCTGAGGCCCTGTCAGATCACTGTTTACGTCTAGTTCTTTTGCCTACTAGATTTATACACATTTTAAACATGATTATACACTTAATTATACATACATACATAACAGTTAGGTGATCACGTATTGTTCACATGACATCGCATGTGGCTACATAGTGTTCCTGTGATGTCTTGTGATCACATTCATGCGATGATAACATGTGATCACATACTGTTCACATATCACACGAGTATGTGTGTGATCACATAATAATGTGATGTCATGTGATCATGTATTGTTCACATGGCATCACATGTGGCTACATATTGTTTGTGTGATGTGATCACATTCATGCAATAATCACGTGTGACCACATACCATTCACATATCATGCAATTATGTGTATGATCAGATAATCACATGTAGTTATGTGATCATGCATTGTTGAATTGCATGTTGTTCCTGTTATATTTTATGGTCACATTCACATAATAATCATGTGACCGCATACTGTTCACATATTGTTCACACATCATGATCACATGTGACCATACTATTCACATCATCACATGTGGTCACACATTGTACACTTTATGCCATGTGATCATTTCACACCATGCCAATGTGATCCTGTGATCTGTGAATAACATGCAATCACACGATCACATATTATTAACATACATATTACATGTGACAACATGAGTTATGTGATCACATGACCATGTGATATGTGGAAAAATATGATCACGTGACATGTGGACAATGTGTGACGTGAATAACGATGTGTGATATGTGAACATTGTATCGTGATTATCTTGTGAATGTGATTACAAGACATCACAAAAACAATATGTAGTCGCGTGTGATCACATACTCTTCACATGTGCAATTGTGTGTTTGATTGCCTGATCACATGTAAATATTCACATAATCACATGTGATCATATCATTATGTCGCATGTAGAACTTCCGGCGCCCCCAGCGAGTGGCAGCCTGTTACGGCAGCTCTGCTCATTTCTGAGCTTCTTTCTTATTTTCCT
>JBBPCZ010033047.1:0-12500 GCA_037974445.1 Brycinus macrolepidotus
AATTCCCACAGAAACTCCAAAATCTTGTGGAAAGCCTTCCAAGAAGAGTGGAAGCTGTTATTGCTGCAAAGGGGGGAACCAGCTCTATATTAAAGTTTATGTATTTGAATGAAATGTCATTAAAGTCTCTGTTGCTGTAATGGCCAGGCGTTCCAATACTTATAGTGCAGGACCCTGGGAACACAGGTACACTCTCATGACAGTTCATCTAAATAAAAGTAAAAGAATTATTAATAAAGAAGTTGTTAGGTAGTTACTTTAAGTTAGTGTTTGCTGAACAGACTCAGTGCACAAGGTTTTATTGTGTTTACTGGTTACCTGACATTAACCTATCCTCAACTGAATCACATTATCTGATGCATGAACTAATTGGCAATGACTTCTTCAGGTTTAATTTCACAAATCTTTCATTAATGTAAAATGCAAAATCATTCAAAGTGGTTTGATGTAAAACATTGATGTGAATTGAGGAAAAACTCAATCAGTTTTGATTTTTTTTTTAATGGTGGTGAAAGGACCCAGTTGTTGTGATGCATACGACACAAATACAGCTATTTTATTTGCTATTCAAAACGAAAAGTGAACCTATAGGTTTTTATATCATGTTTGTATTTAATGTTGATACTAAAATAGTGATCAGTATAAAAATGTTTTCTTTTGGTTATCTTGTCTGCATCTCTCTGCTGTAGATTTAGATAGAATAGAATGAAATTTAAATTTGAATAGATTTCAAAAATGCATTTTTGATCAAAAGCTTATCTTAAAACTTTCATAAAACAGCTTTTAGTGATGTTAAACTCGTCAGACGCTTGCTATCACCAACTCTGTGAATAATTCTGACTTGTTAAGAATGACACATTTCACACTAAACAACCCGGAACGACCACGTTTATATCTTAACAATGTAATTATGTAGAAATTACACCCCCAACATCAGTGAGCTGTCCACTGATGTTGTGCCACTGACAGTTCGAAAAGATATGGTGGTGCTTTGTGTGACTTGAAGGAAGAACGGGCTATACCTCACCCTTCTCTAGTTGTGACTGGGGGAGCCCAGGTTAACGGGTGAAACTGAACAAAACTAAGTTGGGGAGAAAACTGGTAAATATCCCCCCCTCCCCAAAACCCCTCAAAAAGAACACAGCCAATTGCTTCATTAGTTTGAAAGTCATGTTATTACACATTTAAATGTCTGACTCTTTATTTGTTTAACTCTTTATATGCTATATGTATTTGTTATAAATACAATCAAGTAAATGTAGTATGAATTTATTAACCTATATTTGGAAAAGCACCATTACAGAGAAAAAGCACTCCGTGAAGAGAGTCGTAATTCGGTGCTTTCTGCCTCTGCTGATGAGTCAATGAAGTTTGGGTGGACTTAACAACCTCCCTGTAAAGCTACACCCACAAATAGGAACAAGGAGGTGGACAATATATCGGCATTTTAGAGCCGTTATGAAACAGTAAAGAACACTTGAAGGTCAGATATTGCCATTTTGGTTGAAGTCATTACAAAACCATAGATAAAGGTGCCTGTCCACCTACAGAGAAAGGGAGGAGGAGTTGTTGAGGAAGAAGGAGAGAGTCAAAGAGTGAGAAGCTGAGAGGAGCTGCCAACTCTCGGCTGGTGACCTTGCTGCTCGTTTTCTCGTTGATGGGATCGAGTCTGAGTAATGGCGCTCAAAGATTGTAACAAAGGACGAGGCGTCTGTGCGCCGTGGGGGCCGTCTGAAGATAAACATAATCAGGATGTGAAAACTCGTAGAGAGACAAATGAACAGACTGATATGAACGCACACCCCATCATTAGGAGCAAGAACAGAGAAAAACACACGTAAACAAACACGTGCAGGTGATGCTCATAACAGACTCTCTTCATCATAGTTTCAAACAATGTCTGATTTTGTCCCCAATGCTCCCCCCCAAAAAACACACAGTCACACACAGACACACACAAAACTCTCTGTCTCTGATGGGCAGGGATTAGCTGCAGCTTTGCACCTTTGTCCCCATGCAGTAAAGCCATGGTCTCAGTCCTGTCACACCCCCAGCTTCGCCAAAATGACAGATCGTGAAAATAACCTCTTTCTCTGTGAGCTTTTCTCCTCCTGTCTCTGCCTTCGAAGAACGAAGCAACAAGCCCGCCCCCCTGCCAGGATTGGCTGGAATTCATGCAGACACTTCAGAACGGATGCTACACCCACAAGTATGTTTAGCCAGTCAGAGCCCAGTAGGCTTATACTAGCCAGTGGTAGTCAAGGAGAAAGAATACTATCCAAGCTGAGGAGATGGGTATTCTCAGTTGCAGAAGATGGCAGAAGATTAGTATTAGCCAATCCTAGCCCAGGAGGAGAGGATAGCCATTCTTCTAGCTAGAGCTGTGAAAGATGACTCCATAATTATTGCCACTACTTTTACTGGTGTTAACTCATTTCCTGCCCAGCTCCTCTTCATGTTGCTGCGATAGAAGTGTAGCGCTCTGTTTCAAAACAGCTTTTAAAGCAATACTCTCTGGACAGTATTCATGGGAGATCTATGGATAAATAACTGAGCAGCAAAGCAACAAAAGCAAAAGCAAAGTGTAGAGTTACAATTCCCCTTCAAAAACCTCCACTGTAAATAAGACTGAAGAAGCTATAAGAATGAGAGCAAAAGGCTTCAGTCACTGAGGAGTTGGAACCATTACTACATCTATGATATATATGACTGGTATATACACTCATTGATCGAAAATGTTACTCTCACTGGATGCCAGTGATGAAAAGTGATGAAAATTTCCTGTTCACTCTATGGAAATCATATGATTTTCATGTTCAGGTCATGTTATTTGATAAGAATGATGTCATTGAATTACTGAAATGATTAAATACATTCTGATTAAGCTTATTTTGACTGTTTATGTAGCTTTAACAAAATGCAGAAAAATTAATTCTTTAGTGTCAGCTTGGAGAATATAAGACAAAATCGATTAATTAAACTAGGGGGAGGAATAGCTCCTAGGTACTAGCCAATCTAGAATGTGGGCCTATGACTAGCACAGGAGGAAAGATTGCCGTAGTACTAGATGAATAGGAATAGCCAGTCACTCCTAGCTCAGGAAGTACCCACACCCCAAACAGAAAGCTGGATACCAGGTGGGACAGGCCTTGTACTAGCTAATCCTAGTGCATTAGGTGGAATAGTAGTAGAGAACAGTAGTGCAGGTAGAGCAATCCTACCACCCACTTCTACTGCTAAAGGTGGGACAGGCCTACTACTGTGCACATGGCCTACTGCTCAGGAGGTGACACTACCAGCCACTCCCAGTGTGAATTGTCAGAATATGTGTGAATTTGGATGTGACACATTTCAACAATTTGATCTGATTTGCTTCTCATTAGCATAATGTTGCGCTACGGTGCGCCACCACAGCTTCAAGGGACCTATGTGGAGGTCTGCCAACAGTCTCCACAGAAATCAGTGGGAGGTGAACATAAATTGCTTCGTTCTGCAGTAATGTAAATGCATCAGAAAGGTTCTCTCTAGACATTAAAGGACCAATTCAATTACAAATGCTAATGTTGCTAATATAATTAATCAAAGACCATAGCCAGCATTTAGCTTTATGCAAATGCAATCATGCTAACCGGTGGTTACTGGCTTCCATGCTCTGTTAGCCATACTGGCAAGTCCTGTTGAGCTGCTCTTTAAATGGAGTGTGAAACGCAAGAGACAATGCTTTTCTTTTTCCTCAAGCCTGTAGCCTAAAGCCCCACGAGGGCACCTGTGGAGCCAGGCTAATCTGCTGAGCAAAGATGGTGCCATGTCTTCTTGTGAATAAACCCTACTTTTCTCACCAGGGGGTTAGCCGTGTAGATTTATCCAAAAGAAGAGCACCAGGAGCCTAAATGTTTGGATTCTGTGTTAAAGCAAAGCATTTATCTCGGGAGAAAAGCCATGGCTGGGAAAATGCCATTTTAAAGAAGCACAGTGGGGAATTCCAGGTCCAGGATCAGCACATCATGTTTTTCGCTCATGTTTTCGTCTATTGTGCTGATCCTGTTTTGCCAAAACTCTTGCTGTTTAATGTGTTTACAAAGGCACTTTGCATTTTAAAATCTCATCTCAGCAGGGAGTCGTCTCCATTCTGCTTTAATGGTACTCCTTTAACAATTATGCACTCGTAGTCAGAGTCCATGTTCGCAAGCGCAAACACGGCATTATAGTTTTGCTGTAGTAAGAGTGTTAGTGTAATGGTGGAGCCTAACACCATTAATGCACGACTGCTTTTATGAGTCTATAGGAGGAAAAGTAAAATCAGGAGAAAAACAGTAAAATGAGAAATGCATTAATTTTCAACCCATTCCTTCATCGCTACATTGCACCCCAAGGACGGCCTGCAGGCTACGGTACATCTTTGTGGTTTAAGCTGAATGCAGTGCTTTGGATAAAAGAATAAAGGTTTTTGAATTTACTAAGAGAAAGCAGGATGAGCTTATACTGGAATAAAAAAGAGTTGAATGTCCTAGATGCGACGCTCCTGTGTCCTTACTTGCAGGAGCAGTTCACTGTAGCAGTGTCTCTCTACAACCTCAGACCCTTATAAATCTAGAATAATTGCTATATACTATTCAGATCTAAGTGTGTATTATACACTGCAAGTCTGCACAAGGTAGAAGAACAATAATAAAGGAAAAACAGCTTGGGAAATGAATGAATTGGCCCTGAGTAAAGTGGAGACAACTAACTCAAAAGTTGCAGGTTATGAATGGAGATATGATATGGAGAATGGAGAACATTCAGCTATAGCAGCACTATAAGAATATTCGTATTATAGAAAGAGAGCATTCACTGATCATATCAAACAATTAGCTACAAATCAGAATAACCCATTTCAAGTGATCTCACTGGTTTTGTGTGTTTGTCAGTATCAGTATCAGATACTGATCCAGAGGCCACAACCACTTATTTACCTCTACAGAAATAATGCAGTCTGGACTGATAAACTGTAACACAAAACAACATTATGGTTACTATAATAAATACCAGTAAATGCAACTGAACCTTCCCTTTAACATGAAGATAATACGTAATCTAAAATTATCTGTGACACTCTTCATTCAGCGTGCCATGTTTTACCGCTGAACCACTGAGGGGTGCTTTAAATTGCTGTCTATTACCAAGCCATTATGGTTAAGGATGGCTGAAAATGGGTGGAGCAAACTGCCCTCCACCAAAAACGAGTTGGAACAGTGACACTCGTCTTTTTTTGGAACTAACCTGAGCTTTTGTGTCTTGAAGTCTGTTTATGAGTCTGTGTTTAGGTCCACAAGACTGATTTGTTGCTCTGTTGCTTTCCGGCCGCCATAACTGTGATGTCACGATGGCAACATGAACACAAAAAAATTTTAAGCGATTTTTTAAAGAATTTTTTTAACAAATTTTTAATGGTTAATACTTGGTCCCTGATCAACGGATCAAAAATTTTGAATACACACGCAATGAACGGATATTAAAGAACATTTTAGCATTGGAATTTTGCCAAAATCCAATACGAGCTTGGACAAGAAGTGGCACCAAAAAACAGGTGGAATAAAAGTAATAATAATAATAAATTTTGCTTCCGAAATCACACTAATTAACAGAAACAAATCTCTATGAATGCTCAGAAGCTCTGCCTTCCAGCTGATTTTTCTAATAAAAACAAATTCTTATATAATTCAAGCGTCAGACCAATGAATTTCAACAATGGAGTTTAGACATGTTAGACATGTATGCCAAATCTCATCTCCGCATGCTCTGTGCTCATCATTTTCACTTTGGCCACAGAAACGATGTCAGTGAGTCAAGTCAATCAAGTAAAACAGCTCTACTTTCACCAAAATATGGCCTAATATGGCTTAATTTTACATTGAACTTGCTTTAGGATAGAGCAAAATGATAATTTAAAAATGGATTTGCTTATAGCCTCACACAAATGTTCTAAACCTGAAAAATCTCAAAAAAGAATATTTTTTTATTTATTCTGTCTCTTTTATTTGGACTCAGTCTTAACTGGGACTCAAACCTCTCTGGACTTGGTCTTAACTGGGACTCAAACCTCTCTGGACTCAGTTTTAACTTGAACTCAAACCTCTTTGGACTCGGTCTTAACTTGAACTCAAACCTCTTTGGACTCGGTCTTAACTTGAACTCAAACCTCTTTGGACTCGGTCGTAACTTGAACTCAAACCTCTTTGGACTCTGTCTTGATTTGGACTCGAACCACTTTGGACTCTGTCTTGACTTGTACTTGAATCTCTTTGGACTGGGTCTTGACTTGGACTTGACTAATCCTGGTCTTGGACTTGTCGTGGGCTTGACAAAGGTGGTCTTGACTACAAAGTTGAAACAGGTTCGTGAGGAGCAAGTATGTATGGACTTTTCCACACAGTGCGCCGTTCTCGTCCATACTAGAGGTTCAATCTGACGCCTGCCTGCCAGCCTTGTCTTCTATGCTGTAGAAAAAGCAGGAGAACCGTTTAGCCATGACTGAAGTCTCCTTTTTAAATGTATGCAGCTTCACCATTCAACCAACAAAGGGCCTCTTACTCTTAAGTGTTTGATCCAGACTCATAACAGGGTCCTTTCATCTACCTGCTCTTGAAAAATCTCCATTTGTAAGCACACACACACACACACACACACACACACACACACACTCACTTGGGGCCATGGTCAGCGCTGTGGGTGGGAGGAGGATTTAAGGGGAGATACGTCCTGGTCATTAACAGCAGCGGGGATGAGTGGAGTAAATTTCTTATATAACAAGATTGAATAATGGGAATAAATGAATATCGTGAATAAATGTATATTGATGGATACTGAGATGTGAACAGAAAACATTGTTATTATGCAATGTACTCTGAGTAAATTAGGCAGGCAAACCCATAGTTCTTTCCAGTTATATCAGTGGTTTCAACCAAACATAAAAGGAGGGAGCCATTTCTCAAACCATTTCTTAGCTCTTTTACAACTCAGTGTTTGTTAATGGGAGTAACAAGCTTGCTAAACAAAGGCAGTTCAATCAGGCCAGCAGAGTGTAAACTGGGATCAGAACAAAACGAAAGTGTGAGAGTAATTAGGTCAGGTTATGTCATGAATTTAACACTGACTCTGTATCTGAGTACAAAAGAGCTGTTGTAAAATATCACCCCTAATTAAACAGCGGTGGTCGCTGACCTGCCTACGTGCATGGTGAACACATCAACTTTTAAAATGTGAGAAAATAATCCATTCTGGCATTCCCTTCAGGTAACGAGGTTTTCACACTACTTTAAAACTTTCAATCATTATACCTAAAACTCAGTCGTTACGCCCAAATTATGAATCACTTCATCGATGAGCAATATGATGTTATTTATCATTATTGTGATAATTTACATTAAAATGTATGTCAATACATCTTCCTGAGCTTATTGTGGATTTTATTGGTACTTAAATAACATTAATCATCTGCATGTTTTATTACAGAAAAAGCATGAGTAGCCTGGTTTACTGGATATAGTGCAGCACATCATGCGAACACCAAATGAACACTATTTGCACTCATAATTTTTGATTATATGTTTTAAATGTGGCACTACTGGCTCTTTTTATATAAATATGACATACATGACATATGATGTATCATGAAAAATGCTTTGATGTATCATGACTGATCAATCATAACTTTAAAAATACCTGCCTAATATTTTGAAGGGCCCCCTCGTTTCACCAAACAGCCCCGATCTGTTGAGGCATGAACTGCGCAAGACCTCTGAAGGTGTGCTGTAGCATTTGGCACCAAGATGCTGGCAGCAGATCCTTAAAGTTCTGTAAGTTGTTGGTTTGGACTAGTTTGTCCAGAACATCCCACAGATGCTCAATTGGATTAAGATCAGGGGAATTTAGAGTCAACACCTCGAACCCTTTGTTATGTTCCTCAAACCTTTCCTGAACAATTTTTGAAAGTGTAGCAAAGCACGTTATCCTGCTGAAAGACGACACTAACATTAGGGAACTGGTTAATTTGGAGACCAAGTTGCCAAGAAGTGCTGTACTTGGTCTGCAACAATGTTTAGGCAGATAATATGTGTACAGTCCAAGTGATATAAAAAAAAAAAACGTGATTCATTAGACCAGGCCACTTTCTTCCATTGCTGCACAGTCTAGTTCTGATGCTCATGAGTCCATTGTAGGATGGGGTCAACACGGACCCGTCTGGTGCCAAATATGCTGCAAGCTGCGATACACTGTGTTCTGATGCCTTTCTGTCATTTACAGCAATTCGTTGTACACTAACTCTTCTGAGGGATCAGACCAAACATGCCAGCCTTCACTTCCATGCATCAGTGAGCCCTGTGTTAGTTTATAATTTCTATTCACTGAGTTTAATTGGTACAATAAAACATAAAATGTACTTTTGCACAATTTTTTTGCCCCCAAAATGTTAAATTCAAGAAAAAGAGTCGGTAACTGTGCAAAAGTGCAGAAGTGTGTTCTGTGTAAATGATGTGTGCTTTCTTTCACTTAAATCAACAAAACCTGCCCAGACTGTTGCATATGAATGTATATAATGGATACATCCTTTGCCTTCAGAACAGCTTCATGCTCAGTGGACACAGGTCAGCTGAAAAAAAGCGTTTAAAGTCTTTAAAGTCAGCTGACTGCATGATAAGTGGTTGGACTGGGAAATACCGAGACCTCTTTTTTGTGACGTTTTTGTGAGATATTGTGGTGGCTGTTCACTAAGCTGATTTTAGGTCTTTTTGGCATCTTCATGTCATGTTGGAGATGTGTTTACCAGAACCAATTACAGTATAATTTTTCCTAGTCTGAATGTGTTTCACATTACAGGTATGAAACAAGTCAAACTGAATAGCACTAATAAAATAAAATGAATGATTAGTTAAAAAAAGTTTCATATTTTATCTCATTAAACAGTACCCAAAAATATCACATTATATTGCATTTCTGTGTTTTCTCTGTAGTGAGTAGCCTGGAGCTTCCTGAGTGCACGTGACCGCTAGGGGCTCTGTGCTACAATTAGACTCACTGAGCAGAAAGAACGGAAAACTAGTTAATGAGCCGAGCTCAGCAGCCGTTCCGGTGTGAAGCTCAATCTCACGTCCTCAGGTAGGTATTGTATGCTCTGCTACACTATGGGGATATTTTAAACTGTTTTTTCAATCAACTATGCATATATATATATATATATATATGTGTGTGTGTGTGTGTGTGTGTGTGTCCGCGCCTATGTATATGTGTATACACACTCACAAACACACACACACACACACACACACATACACACACACACTGTATAACTTAAATACACTTTATTCCCATACTAACTTTATTACTGTAAGGATATCAATCTCTCAGCTTCCATTATCATGCAAGACACTACAGTTAGCCAGAGGCTAAAACCAGTTTTGACTGAGTGTATTCACTTTTTCTGCATTTATTTATGAATATATTTAAGCTCAGAAAAAAATCTTCCTGGAGTCGATTGGGTTGATATGGAATTCACCCAGTAACACTGGAAATCACTACTGGAAACCAAGCGTTCAGGAGGGGGATGTATGATTAGTCTTCACGCTGGTCTGAGCCGAACCTTGAATACAGTGTTCTCACTCACTCACTCACTCACTCAGTGGAACCTGTTTGATGAGCTGTTTTCCGTCACATTTTACCGAAAATGAGCTCAAAAGAGCTGAACCGTGATTTATAAACGTGAACATGAAACTGAAAGCATAGGATATTCCAGTCATTTCTTTCCCGTTCTTCATTCAGTCAAATACTATATTTGGTTTTTTATTATTGTATTCCTATATTAAGATATTTTTTTAACCTTATATTTTATTATGTCATATTAACAATGAGTCCTAAATCAAATCTTTGAATTTAAATCTTATCTTTTAATATAATCAGCCTTTTTGTTCGGCAGCATGCTGGCTAACGGTCAGCCAACTTTAATGTGATCATTTAGTGCAGTTACACTGAATATAAAATATAACACAGATAAAGAGAGTCTGTTAAAAGCTGTTTGTGTTTACTACTGCAGCAAAAACTCTGTAGTTTTGTACATTTCTTTCACTATGTCATGTAGCCCTGTGTTCATAGAGAATTGGCTGGAGTCGCTCCGCTTCACAGCAACCCACAGCTATCCCCTGAGGCACAACGCTCTCAACACCCATCTGCATTCATTGTTAATGCAGATTTGTTATTCTGATTTAAAAAACACACACACACACACACACACACACACACAAGCTGCATTTCTCACTTTAAAAAATGTGTTTTTTGACAGAAGTCAGAAGTACAGGCTTGAACTCGTGGATATAGAAAGTAAATTGAAAGCAAAGGTAACGAACTATAATTCATGAACTGAATGTAAATGTAGACGCCACTGGTGATGTTTTATGTGACGCACAACCAAGAACTGCTCAGCCTGTTGTGCAAGAGGAGGGGACATCCTGGGTAAGAGCATGTACCATACACACACACTACACACACACACACACACACAGAAAAATGCACACACAGGTGCAACTTTATAAATAGTGAATTACACATCTATCTGTGTTGATCCAGCCAGCTGGAAAAGTTCTCTGTTTTGTATGTCTGTGTGTGTGTGTGTGTGTGTGTGTGTGTGTGTGTAGTGTGCAAAAGTGTGTCTGTTTCCTTTGTGTCTGCTAGAATAAGAAGTTTTGTTGGAAGGTAAACAGGGGACAGTGTCTGAATGGCACACATATAGGGGCCTTTGTGAGAAAAAAGTCAGAAACAGAGCAAGAGAGACTGGCAGACAGAGGGAGAGAGAGAGAGAGAAAGGGAGAGAGAGAGAGATACATGGCCTTGCATCTACAAAGTTTGTAAAGGAGTGAAAATTCTGCGGTGTAGTCAGGAAGAGGACACACACGAACAACACAGCAATAGAAAGGCATCACAAAGCAAAAGGACAGGGGGGTGTTTTAGTCTCGTCACACAGACAGTCCCATCAAGGCCTGATGAAGTATTATCTTTAGCTGGCAGCATCCTCATCCTCATCCTGACACTATATAACCCAGACTGGCATTGACATTTCTTTTAGGCAAACACATTAAACACTATGTTGCCAGACCATTTTCTGCATTAATGGAATTCTACAGTGTCATGAGCGGGGGATTACCACAGACAAGAATTTCTATGTTATCCTGTACTTATAAAAGAACAAAAAATCTTCTTATGTCAAACAGAAGCCAACAGGGAACTGCTGAATTCTGCATAGTAATTTAATAGTAATAATAACTGAAATGAATCCTGCCCCACTGGTTGGACAAAATGTTTTCCTTTTTCTGCTTTCTGTTTCATTTAAGGGCCTGTATTGTTAAACAAGTAAGTGTTTTAATACATTAGAATGAAACAGTAATTTTGGGATGATGTGGATATTTGATGTAGTTCAAACGAAAAGATTAATTGGTCTATTTTGTCATATTTTAACTGAACTGAACTGAATTATATGAAATTGAATTGAGATGAATTGGATGTACTTTGTTGCCCTCATGGGACAGTGTGACTGACCATCACAACCTCTTTTTTTTTATATATAACAAATGAACATTAGTTTTTTTTGTAATATAAGGGATTTTTTGTAATATAAGGGATTTTTGAACATAAAATAGATAGGTTTAGTTGTAAAAAATTTATTTAGTTGTTAAATAATGTTTATTGTTTTTTAACAGTAACTTGCACAAGCAGTTTCAAAAACACTGATAAATGTTGTTGGTGGGGGTGCCTTTGAAATCACTCCCTATTATAGAAATAATTCACTCTGTGGTGTGTCAGCTGCGCTGTAATGTTGTTCAAATTCCCAACAGTAAGTCGCTCAGCTGTTTAATTATGATTCCCCAGTCTGTTTACTATATAGAAAACACTACATAGTGAATAGTGAATGATTTTAAGAGTGAAGTGTTCTCAACTCAGGGACTGCTCTTCATGGAATAATGTCCGATTGTTATGTTGCTTGGCAACCACAGCCTACTGTTAACAAACTACATTGCTCAGTTTGTTTACTATGATTTTTACTAATAATAAATGGATTAATTTACTGAACATTAGGGTATTTTATCATATTGTGCTTTGTCACTGGTTTATCTCCACTTTGCAGGTGCACATAGCCTCTCATGCCTTTTTATTTTATTTTAAACTTTATTTCTACCATAAATTAGATGAGAAAAAGTGAACCAAAAGTCAGAAAGTCTTTGAAAACTTGTGTATGGATCCCTGACAGATTTCTGCTCTGATTCGAATGAGATGGGTGAGAAAAGGCCCTAAATCTGAAATTGGTGTTGGAAATCACTCGTCGTTTTTGCCTAGGAGATTTAGAAGAGCTTTAAAATCTCATGTTGGATTTCGCTTGGCTGTGGGCTTCCCAGCTTCAGGCCAACTGGAACCAATCAGATTCCACTCATTCAATTCCAGTCTGAAAGGCTTTGTTTCAATTCATTGAACAACTC